>CM062297.1:864810442-865010133 GCA_031216915.1 Pictodentalium vernedei
AAGATATGCCAGCTTCTTAACACCCTTGTTTTTGAAAGAACTATGATTACGAGGGTAATGTAGACAGATGGTTGAATACGTTTTCGCCATGCACAATTGACCAAGTGGGGTATTAATAACCTTCGCAATGTGCACGTCACGACGGACTGATGGGTGTCTCAAGAAATGCTTTTTATTTTACTGTGTCGCATATGTACTGGAAATAAAGCTCTCCATTAATTCAGAAATACGTTTTGGTATCTGCTATTTGGTCGATTTTGGCCAGCTGCTCAAGCACCATACAATGTGATTTTACTATGTAAGGGTACGGCGGTAAGACAGGCTTAGCGTAATTGCCAAACAGTGGCGTCATGCCAACGGTGCACGGGGGCAAATATTTTCGGCGAAGGCCTGGGAAGTGCCATTTCCGGCAATCTGGGACGCATTTTGTGACCAAATTCAATTTTGGGGCATGCTACGCACGAACCGATGGTGGCGCTTCGCTTAGATAGTGTTACCGATCCGCCCCGCCCGCCCCGCCCCAGTGTTACCGACCACCCAGCCCCCGATTTTTCCCTAGCATAACGATACTGTTGCCAAACCCGGTTTCAAATGAATTTAATAAAACATATTGTTTAAAAAATAATGGATTACAGCTTTACCCTTAAAAGACAGCATGCTTATTCTTTTTTTGCGTAAAGCAAAAGTTATCAACCCATGTATGGGGGATACTGCCAAAATCCACCGCCACCCAACATAATTTCCCCGACTAGAACAATCCTCGACAAAATTCATCCATTATCAATTCCCTGCTAGACAAAATCCGTCCCTGAAACAATCCCCATTCTATATTCTCCTCATTTTTGTCCCTTTGACCAACAATTAAGAAAATGGGAAGAAATAGTCATGGTTGGTTCGTTTTATGATTTTTTAATTAAACTTTGAATGCAAGACTAGCACAAAATACAGCTATACAGAACTTACATATCATATTAGATACATCTGTACCAGAAAAATATATACATTTATCATATGAGTCATCCGTTTTGTTCACTTTAAAACATTTGATATTTTGTTTTCATATTAATCAGTGATAAATAAAGCCTTCCGTCAATTTCATTGGTCAATTTCAAAACTTGACAATTTGATTGGCTGAACAAAATAAAACTGGGCCACATTTTCATAATTTGCATAATTTGAGTTGAGAGCTTTCATTGGTTAATTTCAAAACTGGACAATTTGATTGGCTAAATATAATACAACTGGGTGACATTTGCATAATTTCAGTAGGGAGAATTTATGCTATCTGTCCTATTTAGGGTGGGTTATATTGTATTAATCTTTTACCTACAAGAAAAACGCCATTCATTTTTTTAAATATTTTCACTTTTTGCTTCTAAACCATAGGTTATGACCCCTCATTGGAACGAGCTCGACGAGCTCGTTCCAATGATGGGTCATAACCTATGTTTTGGAAGCAAAAACTGAAAATTTTTAGTTACACGAGGATGTTTTTTCCAAGTGCCGTCTGCATCTCAAGTTAGGTGATGGGTTAAAAAGTCATACCAAGGGGCTAATTTATGTTTGTGTGTGTCATATGATAAATAGAATATGAAATGAGTGTTTTCTCATATAATATTTATGAAACTCGTCCGAATTGTCCGTTTGGGCTCGTCGGAGGCTCGCCAAAACTGAAAATTCCTAGGCTCGTTTCATAAATATTATATGAGAAAAACACTCATTCCATTTCCTCCATTTATTACTTTCCAAAGTATGATTTACTGGGAATTCCGGGTTTGATTATAAACATAACTTCACAAGTGAATTATGCAATCAACAATTGTGTCATGTATCCGTGCGCGCAAACGAAGACGCTTTGCCGTGGGTGTAATGGGGACTTCATTGTTGTTTTTTTTTTTTTTTTTGCTTTTTTAACTCTTTACCTAACATGAAAAGCAGACTACACATGCAAACAAAATTCTTGAATAACTATTATTTTCATTTTTCGTCTCAAATACATTGGTTATGACCCCTCATGGGAACGAGTGCGACGAGCTAGTTCCAATGAGGTGTCATAACCTATGTTTTAGAGACATGGAATGATAAAAATAATGAATATTAATTGGCGAGTTTTGAGAATAGCGGTGGTCTTTTGTGGTCGTAACGTTAGATAAAGGGTCAAATAATATAATTATCGTGAATAATGAAAAGTAATGACTGGGCTGGATTAAATTATTACCGTACCACCCCATAAGGACAAGAAGGACTTGTTCATTTCTGTATATACTGTAATATATATACTATCTTTTACTGCATAAAACATTTACATGTTCATAGCAAAAAGAAAAATACGAATTGAGTGAGAAGAAAAACATGGTACTGTACAGGAAGAGTCATGGTTCAGTGATACACCATTGTTGTGAACGAACCACCTAAATGTAAAACGATACAATTCACGACGTCGGTGTTTAAATATATTGCCTTAGCTGTTGGTGTGGCGTTACGCACAAATACAAACGCAGTATGGAAAGGGTTACACCATCTTGTAGGGCACCTTCTATCTACTCAATCACTAATGCTCTGTGGGAAGAAGGAAGAAACGAATTAGAGGACAATCTTGACTGGTCTGTTATCCGTAAGCTTTCTATGGTGCATTTCTGCAGAATTTGAGTGTCACTGTCTGAGTAGAAATTTCACCACATGTGCGTTTGGAACCGAATACACTTCCCATACACTGTAACATGTTTATTATTTATCAAGTCCGTATTTTTTATCGTCCATTGCACGTGACCTTTGATGCATCACACGAGACCGTTGCGTTTATAAGAACAACTATTCCATTTTATTTCGCGTATTTATATCAATAGTAGACATTGAAATACTTGAAACATCCACAGAGCAGGACGACGACATTCCTGGAGAATTAGTATTGAGATAAATTGACCTTTTTCTTGGTTTCCAGCACAGGAAGACTTCCAAAAATCTTTTTCGAAAGTTGCTTCCCGTGATGAAATACAAATAGAAATAAATAGCGTGATTCATGGTTGAAAGGCAACGGATTAATTTGTCGATAAACAAATAAAAAGCCCTTTCTTTGAGTGTTTCTATTTTCCAATAGTTTTTGTAGATATAGTATATACCATTCGGCATTATGAGAATAAAGAATACAACTGATACGGTTGTCAACATTATTGTGATTTGACGCTGTTGCTTTATCTTTTCTTCTGACTGTTGTTGTCTCTGGGTCATCGCATCTTGTTTTCCTGATGATTTCCGAATCCCGAATACAATTAATCCGTTACAAATAAACAGAACAATGCAAGGACCTAATGCAAAAAATACAAAATCTATATAATACCATATGTGTTCTCCAAAATATAAAAAGTTTTCTCCCCAAGAACAAAACGGTCTTCCAATTGCTGTAAATAACTCATCCATTGTGAACAAGAAGTGCAAATTTAAAGCAAAATTGAAAACAAGAACGAAAGACATAACAATGATAGCATTTTTCTTGGTACAAACTCTTTTTACTTGTAAAGGGAACCTAACAGCGATAAATCGTTCCACTGTAAGGCATACAAGTGTCCAGTTAGAAGTCATTAAAAGGGAATTGACAACGAAATAAAAGAAACGACACCCATGCTCTGTTATTTTCACATCCAACCTGCTAAGTTCATCAAATATAAGAAATACTATTAAAGCCAACATATCAATAAAAGCTAAGAAAGCTATGTACAACGACGTGGAGGAGATAGGTTTTAACATCATAATTGTAATAATGGCGGCAAGATTTCCGGGTACACCCACCACATTGAGAATGCGTATGTATAATCTGTTGATCCATGCTGCTATCCAGAAATAAGTGTATTGTTCAATAGCGCCATACTTTCCATATGGAGATTTGGTTGTCATCTGGTCCATTGTATTGTTGAAATTGGTGTCATTGGTGGCTGCAGCAAGCTTTGCTGAATCTGTCAAAAATGTTTCACTCAGCACTGACGAGGAACCAACTGAATACACTAGTGTTACAAAGGATGTAGCCATGCTTCAGATCACGTGGTGCGTTCTGTTAAAAAAGGAAACAAACTTTTTTTTAAAGCATCCCGACAAACATCATGCCATTAGGTTGTATCGCAGTGTGATCTCAAAAGCGGGTTGAGCATGTCGACCAGGTCGCGACTGGGTCGCGATCACGTCAAAATTCTCAGCCCGCTTTCCAACAAGACACATTGTAGAATCATGCCTGCATGCATATGTATATTCTTCACCAATCTATTAAAATTTTAGAAACGCTCGTTATATCTGATATAAAATTCAAATACACCAGAACTGTATTATATTCCCACCAATAAACAGCTTGTAAAATGCTACCGTGGGAACATAGGCATTTGCCACCCGGAAAGGTAGACTTGCACCCCTAATCTGTCTCCTCCCCCGTCCACCACTACACACACCGATCTACCCCACGCCCACACCCACACACTTACACGCCATTATGCAATAGATTCATAATTGAAAACTGCACATCTCGTTATATAACAAACTCCAATCCAATGGTTGGTTAATTCTGCAGAGTGGAATACACTACGACAATAGGCCCCATTGGAATGTGACCCGTCACTCGTACAAAATGCTCCTACGGTCGTCATACCGTGTATTTAACAGCTCGTGAAATGTCCCAAAGCCGAAGCATTAACCACTTACCCAGAATGTAACGCTACAAATTTATAAATGTATAACATTTTTTTTGTTGCTGTAATGGACCCCCCCCCCCCCCAGCCCCGTCCCACCACAACCAAGCTTGATGAACTAACTTAGATCCCTACTCTGATTCATACCTTTAGACAGATCGTCATGTAGCAGATGTGATTTCATATTGTTTTTATTAAAAAAATCAGCATATAATGATACTTTGTCCATCGATGAGCCCCTTTCAGAAGTTGAAAGAAGTGGTGGTTGACAGATTTTGTAGATTGCCGTACAGGCTTTCAGCGTTTTTGGCGGGATCAAGAAGTCACTTGACAAGAAAGGCTTATGCGTTGTTGTATTTTCCATCTTTGAGTCATTGAGCCATAATCTAGTAATTTTCATGTTTTGTTGCACATTCTTCAGTACATTAAAATTCTCTGGGTTAGTACATGCACATATTCCGCCTCGTTTATTTATCTCGAATTCAATTCTGATTTGTGGAGTTTACGTTTACTATATCGCTTCCTTCTTATCTTGTATTTTCGTATTGTTGACATAATACATTGACTTGATTTAACAGTATTCACTAAAACAAATTGGATAAGGTGCTATATGAGTACATGTATATAAGTAAGCGAAGGCGAAATTTCGTGCATTGCCAACAACGAAGAGAAATGACATACTCGGAAAAAATGTTGACCACTCGAGATATACGTTTCGTGAACAATTATAAATTTGGTTTAAACAATATTTATTGATTAATAACAGCGTTAATTATATGCACCAAACAGGCTATTCACATAGGTAATGTACACCGAACAGTATATAATATAACATGGGATGTAAAAAGAAAAAACTATTCAAGACGGGATTCGAAAGTAGGCGTATGCTTATAACTATCGTCTCCCTTGAACAATTTCATTTTTTGAGGATGGAAAAGTACGGTTCATTGAGTAGGGCTGTTTAAACCATTGGTTGGTTGTTGCTTCTTCTTGTTGATGCCAAAGTACACAGAATGATTTTTATTTTTGATTCATCATACGACGATCAACTTACGTGTTGGCAAAGTCAATTCACAAGTAAATAAGTTTGCAGATTCAGCAATATAATATCAGTAAGTGTCGCAGTTCGTAAGTTCGTATATGGCAAATGTACATACATGTAACCATACAGACACAAATATATATATATGTATGTGGATGTGTGTGTGAGTATGGTTACATGAATATATATATATATAGTAACTGATCGATTCTGCAGACGGCACTGCAAGGAAATCAGTGAGAACTTCTCTGTCAAATTTCTGCTTGCCACAGAAATTAACAGAATCAAGGACGCTGGTTGTGTTTACAATGGCATGGCGGGTGTTCGATATATATATCTAGCGGTGTACACATACACACGCAAATGTGCGCGCGCGCGTGTGTGAAAGGGTATACATGTATACATATACATACACACATGCACACATGTACACACACACCCACACGCGCTCTCACACACACATACATACGCATATACACATTGAGTCTTAAAATCGTTTACTTAGTGTAATATATTCATGGACGGCAGAAAAAAACAGAAAAATTCTCTTCACTAGTTAAGAATTCCGAACCATATAACAGAGTGGAAACGTCTGTGGTAATCGCATATTGGACAAAAGTACGGTTTCGAATATCACTGTAGATTGGGCAGTATAACAAGAAGTGTTCAGCCGTCTCACATTCGCCACATTGACAGAGTGGTGAGGTTGATAGGTGATTGTCATACAGATGTGCTCTAAGATTACTGCATCGAAAACGCATTCGGCAGTGATATGTTTGAGCTAGTCGGCTTTTAGCACTGCTATGGAAGGAAGGTGGCCGCCTGATACCTTCGCTTAAATATCTTTTGAAACTACTAAGTGATGTATTGTCGCGCACAGTTGGTGGAATTGAATTCGAAAGATTCGTTACATTCGGTATGAAAGAATTCCAGTATAGGTTTGTACGGGCAAAAGGTACTCGGTGGTTTCACTGTGACCTAAGTATGCGATCGTGGTTAGACAATCCTGCCATGGGAGGCACCTTTGTATTAAGATATGTTGATGCTATGCCGTGATACATCTTGAAGAAGTGTATCAGTTTATGTTTCCGCCGACGTTCACGGAGAGGCTCCCAACAAGTTTCAGAGTAGGGTAAGGTCTTTCTGGCACTGATGGTTGCCCCAGTGACAATCCGAGCCGCAGCTATTTGGATTTTTTCTAGGTCAACAGCATTAGTCTCCGTGCAATTGTCCAATACAGTATCGCCGTATTCTAGTTGAGGTCTGATAAACGCAAAATATTTTTTTTCCAATACCTTACCATCAAGTGAGAACTTAAACTTTCTCAGCATATCAATAAGTAACCATGCTTTGGAGGAGATGTGGGCGATATGATTGTTCCAAGTACATTTATTATTCAAAATTACCCCCAAATGTTTGTGATCTTTTGCGTCGGATATCTGGGTGCTAGAAAAGAAAAGAGGTGGATGTGAATCGGATTTACTTTTACGAGCGATTAGCATGGTTTAAGTTTTTGTGGGTTAAATTGAACTAACCACGTTTAGCCCAATGTTCAATTGTAGCTAAATCGACGTTCATTATGGATGATGCGAGTTGTCGATCTTCAATAATTAGATATAAAGACGTGTCGTCGGCGAACAGTCGTATGCTACAACTCAAGTTATGTGTAATACCATTTATATAAATAAGAAAAAGCAAGGGGCCGAGGATGGACCCCTGGGGAACACCTGACTGTATTGGCTTCCATGGCGATGCCTCAGAGGCTAGGACAACCCGTTGGGACCTCTCCGAGAGATACGACTTGAGAAACAAAAGTAGATCACCTGTTACTCCAATACTTTTCAACTTGTGAAGTAGGCCCGCGTGTCATACCTTATCGAAAGCCTTACTCACATCGCAAAAGACAACTCGGACGTCTTTGCCTTCATCAAGGGCTCCACAGAATTCATCGTATGAGTCACTTAGTTGGAAGACTGTGGAGTCACCAGCAGTAAAACCAGATTGAAACTGACTAAGGATACGGGTATTAGTTAGGAACTCACTCAAACGTTTGAAGACGCATTTTTCGAAAACCTTGCCCACACTGTTGATTAACGAGACGGGGCGATAATTAGTAACAATGTTAGAAGGTGATTTTTTGAGAATTGAGGTCACATTGGCTTGTTTCCATACAGTTGGAAAATAGGAATTGTTTAGTAATACATTAAAGAGAACTAAAAGTGGCACACATAGGGGTGTTCAGCATTCTTTCAAAAGGCGGGGACTTATTAAATCCGGACCTGAAGCTTTAGATATATTTATTGATTTTAACGCTTTATAAACTTCGTTGTATTGCAAGGTTATACTGTCAATTGTTTGTTCGGGTAACGGAGGATGGGGTTGGGAGAGACGAATGCGAATAGTCCACTGATGAAATGGAACAGAAATATACATTGAACAATGTCGCTTTCTCTGTGTTCGTAGAATACATTCTGTTATGGTAAATAATTGTTGAAATACTTGAATTCTTACTAGTAATTAAGGTCTTTAATGTTTTCCACCATTGGGAGCTAGACGTCTCACTGTTATCCAATGTGTTCTGAACTTTGGCAAGATAATTAGATTTGGCATTCCGGATGGCCGTTACTACCTCGTTTCTTTTTACTTTATATTTGGCCCAAGCATGTAGAGTGCCACTATGTTTTGCTGCACGGTAAAGTCGTTTTCTCTGTCGAATAAGTAGTCTTATGTCGTTGTGCATCCATTTTGGCTGGTGTTTCCTAGATGTGGTATTTTGTTAGGGATATGTGAGGATACAAGTTGTAATCACTTAGTGGAAAATACTGCGTCAATTGTATCGAGACAAGGGTCATCAAAGATTACGTCCCACTGTTCGTTTTGAATAGAGTTGTTCAAATTATCATAATCCCCCTTTGAGTATAGCCATATGTGTCTTTTAAAAGTTGTTGTCGGGAGTTTGGTGAATTCAATCTCAATAGAAATGGGTTTGTGATAGCGGATTAGGTTTGGGAAAAAGAGTCTGAGACATCGCATGATCGCACTTTCACCATATCGCTAAGAGCAAACAGGTCTAGCAGTGAGGCTGACGACTCAGTAAAGCACGTGGGCTCACCCGCAAGCTGTCTCAAATTGAAGCAATTTAGTATACTTTGAAAACTTATTTCTTGTAGTAAGATTCTGGTCACCATTGAAATCTCCCGTTACTATGATGTCTTCAATAGAGAAGTCTTTACCTTTTTTCGATAGGGGCCGATACGGTATCCCATGCATCAGCAGGGCTATCAGGTGGGCGATAAAACACCTCTATTAACAACGATTTTCCACATTTAATAACTATTTCAGCCCATAAGCACTCGATATTAAGTATTTCAAGGTATGGTTTGTGTTGGAAACTAATGCCATCTCTAAAATATAATGCTACCCCACCACCCCTTGATGTACGGTCAACCCGTTACGGCTCCCGGAACCCAGGGAACCAAGGGATCATAATATCAAACGCGGCAATGTTGCTTTGTAGCCATGTCTCACTAAATGCCAAAATGTCATAGGATTCTGATTCTCAGCTAATAATGTCTAATTTAGGGTTCAGGCTACCAGTTTCAGATGACAATTACGCAGTATGTTATGTGTATGATCGGAGTCAGTGTGGTTAGGTCCAGGGTTGGGCTCCATATCACCCGACAGTAACTTATCATACCTATTATAAAACAAAGATCATTAACGAAACATCCGTGCCTGCAGGAGTCAGGGAGACCACATCGGCCTCATCATAATGATGGACATCAGGAGTATTGGAAACTTTGAATGGAAGAAGGAAGTAAGCTGTAGTGACAGTGAAACATTCGAGTACGGTGATACCTCGATGGCGCAGATACAGGAAAAGTAACAAACATAACGATTGGTGTTCCTGTAGTGTGGATTCCCTACAACGAACATGCACCGCTATGCAGAATAGACCTATCCGAGCACGGTATTGTACTATTTTACACATCAGATAATATTAGGGTGTTAGTATGTGTAAGGTGCTCGGACTATATTGCTATTCTCAGATTGTGGACTCAATGTGTGACGACTTTCACTCGGAAATAAGTTGACATTGCTGATGAAATTCTGTTTCAACTGTCGACAAGGTAGCTTTTCCAAATACCGTGGAAAGAGAGACAGAGAAAACGAGAGAGAGAGAGATAGAGAGAGAGAGAGAGAGAGAGAGAGAGAGGGAGAGAGAGAGAGAGAGAGAAACTGGGAGGTAGAAAGAAAGAGAGAGCGAGAGAAAAGAGAGCTGGAGCGGGAGAAGCAAGCTTGGTCAGCCAGACAATAACAAGAACGGCGAAGAATAAATTTAACCCAGAGCTCTACACAGTTAAGCACTTCCAGCGATCAAACATTTACATAATACCCACGATTCACAAATTATTATGAAGACACATGGGAGGGTGGGCGGGCGGGCGGGTGGGCGGGCGGACGGATGTCTGGGCGGGCGGGCGGGCGGGCTGTCGGGCGAGCGTTGTTTCGGGCGGGCTACTGGGCGGGATGGCAGGCAGGCATTACGGACTGTATCGACAAAGCATTTACAACTACAGACCTATGCATAATTAAGTTCTTTCAGCGGTCTATGTATTGCATAATTTACACAAACCACGAACTGCAGGACTTTGCAGCATATAAATCACACGGATAAAGGAAACAAATATGAAAAGAGGGGGGTTTAAGAAGAGAGGGAACGGGAGAGAAAAGCTAAGCGAGTTAGATGGAAGCAAAGCGAAAGGGAAAGTAAGTAGACGAGAGGGAGAAATAAACAGGCAGACACACGAACGGACGGACGGACGGACGGAGTGTAATGTGTTTAATACAAGCAGGCTGAATGAACAGTCACAGTTATATAAATGGAACTATTGTTTCGGGGATAGCTGTGATGCCCTTAAGTCAATAGGCCAGGTCACAACTCTGAGCCTTTTCTCGAGGTCATTTAGTTGAGATGGCGTAGTTATGCGCTGGACTGTGTCATCTCTAAACTTTACGAAGATGACACCGTCGAAGGTCCACGTTTCCTTTATTTTTGCAGTCCTACCAGTTTACGTGCACGCCAAGCAATAGACGACCTCGTCTTGGTGAGATCCTCGTTCAGATAGATTTTTGTGTTTGCAGAACTAGAAGCCGCAGGGGATGTGTTGCCCTTTTGAGTTACACGCCCAGTACTGAGACTTTAGGCGAGCCCTGGCCCTATACAGTTTATTTCTTATTCTGTAGGTTGTCAGCTTGAAAATAATGGGGCGATTAGTATTTACACTTGCCCCTCTCATTCTCGGCCTGACCCTATTGCTACGACATATGTCGTTTAGCGTCAGAGACACACCAATCTTGCTTGCAGTATCCATTACTCCGACGTCTGTATCCTCTCCGCCATTCTCTGGAATACCAGTAAGACGGAGGTTCATTCTGCGGCCATATTGCTCCAAATGATCAAGTCTGTCGTGTAATTCGACTAGTGTAGCGTCTCTAGACTTTACCTCCTCCCGCAGTGACTCGACTTTATTCTCCAGTTGTTCCAAACGTTCATCTGCCGCCTCAAGAAACACAGCTTTCAATGACATACGTACTCCTGGATCAGTAAGAATTTAGATGAAGGACAATTTCATGTCAAATGGAATGTTGAGTGTAAAGCCTTCCTCATCAGTATCGACGTCATATGCCGACAGAATCTCACCACTTTGCATTTGTGATTAAATTTTTTTCGTGTCCATGGGCGAGGGAGTGTCATCTGACTGTCTAAGGCGTCTTCATCCACCGTTAATTAGTATTATGTGTATTAGTGTGTATATTACCTTCCCTAGATATATCAGAAAATATAGTTTAAGACAAGCACACAGCTCAACACCATTACAGGTTGACGAGCAGCTAAACAGACATAGAAGCCTGACCGGTAAACGTTAATGCATCGCACCACAGTATTCAGAACGGCGTTCAGAACAGTATTCAGAACATTAACTGAAGCGGGGAATATTGAACCAGTTTTCAAATGGGATGAACTGAATGGAGTATTCAGTTGTTGATCAGCTGGTGATCAGTGTTCAATCAGTGATCAATCAGTGTTCAATCAGTGTTCAATCAGTGGTCAATCAGTGTTCAATCAGTGATCAATCAGTGATCAATCAGTGTTCAATCAGTGATCAATCAGTGATCAATCAGTGATCAATCAGTGTTCAATCAGTGTTCAATCAGTGATCAAACAGTGTTCAATCAGTGTTCAATCAGTGTTCAATCAGTATTCAATCAGTGATCAATCAGTGATCAATCAGTGTTCAATCAGTGATCAATCAGTGATCAATCAGTGATCAATCAGTGTTCAATCAGTGATCAATCAGTGATCAATCAATGTTCAATCAATGATCAATCAGTGTTCAATCAGTGATCAATTGTTGTTCAATCAGTGATCAATCAGTGTTCAATCAGTGATCAATCAGTGTTCAATCAGTGTTCAATCAGTGATCAATCAGTGTTCAATCAGTGATCAATCAGTGATCAATATGAATGAATCGATTCCAGTCTTGCACAGCCATAATGACATTTCGTATGGATACAGTTTAGCCAAAAGTAACAGTCAGGAGAATGCAAATAAAATTTAACATGATATTTTTTCTTAGGCGATCTTGGACGAACTTGGAGACTTACAGTACGTGGAGAGTGGATTGTAACTAAATCACTCACAGAGTGGAGTTATCACCCAAACCATAACTTTCAAATGTTGTATATATCGACTAAAAACACAAGCATGGTTTCAGCCAATGGACCTCCGGGTTTAACCCGGAGGTCCATTGGCTGAAACTTTGCCTGTGCTTGTTATGCTTTGCAACAAATTTGCAATTATTGCTTGGGTTGAGTCTCCACTCTGCGGGTGATTTAGTGATAATACACTCTCCACATACTGTATAATACCCAAGATCCCATCACATCACATTAAGGGACACCACAATCGTGTGGCGTGTAGTTTTTTAAGTTCAACTAGACTTGCCGATCATTTTAGATGCAGCACTCTCACATTTTGTGATATTATCGTGAGCAAAGTGGCTCGAAGAAAAGAAATTTTTAAACATTACAAACAGAAAAGTTGATATACAACCTATAAAATACTTCCTCACGAATCGTGGTGCTCTACAGAATCCATATAGTGCATAGGTCATCTTATTTCGTTCTCCAGAGAGTTAATTACTCCTGCATCGATAAATATCATATAAACGTCCTCCGAATGCGAATACCGAACTAAGGTCCACTCCTCCCCCTCCCATATTTTTGTACATTAATTATAAATTTGTGGCTTCCAGCTTGAAATGTCTAGTCAATCACTTTGGAAATGGATAAACTTCACATGATGGCTCGAAATTTCTACG
Organism: Pictodentalium vernedei; assembly: GCA_031216915.1. Classification (NCBI taxonomy): domain Eukaryota; kingdom Metazoa; phylum Mollusca; class Scaphopoda; order Dentaliida; family Dentaliidae; genus Pictodentalium; species Pictodentalium vernedei. The sequence continues at coordinate 864,823,540 of CM062297.1, forward strand.
ACCCTGATAAACTGAACAGTCTCTTGCGATTATGCATCTATCCGTACGATTATATGGACATTTTGGACAGATTTGACGAGTCGTTGCTACCTCACAGAGACCAATTTTATTCGAAACTCTACGACGGGCACATTTCGGAAGAGGATTATAACCACGCTCAGAACGGGAGCCAATTATTCGACAAGAAATCGATGAGATATTATCATGATTTTTATTTGAAAACGGACTTCCCTTCCTTGGCAGACAGGTTCGGAAATTTCTGAGACATTTTTTGATGCATTATGATCTTGATCCAGCTTTTCTTTACGACTGTCGGACTGTGCTGGACCGCTCTTTTGAAATTGACAGAAGTGAAATTGGAATTGTTGGATGTCGACATGATTTTTAAGTCGGAATAGGGTATAAGAGGTGGCACATCGACCGTGTCGCACATATACGCGAAAGCAAACGGTCATTATTTCAAGGACTATAAGTCAGAGGAGTCTTGCAAATGCATCACATATTTAAATGCAAATAATCTGTACCATGGAGCCATGTTTCGACCGTTACCGACGGGAATTTCAGGTGAGTGACTAAACCAGAAGAGACAGATAACTGGATACATAATCCATGTGTTTTTTAAGTGGATTTGGACTACGATTCCGAACTACACAACTTGCATAATGAATACCCTTTAGCCCATGAAGATGCAGGTTTCGAAGGTGGTATGAAAAGAATCACCCCGAATCTACGAGACAAACGCAACTACGTGGTCTATTGCGAAAAGCTGAAACCCTATTTCGATTATGGCATGACATTTGACGAAGCCACTTCACATCATCCGTTTGACGATTAGGAGTGAAAGAAAACAATATATAGATCACGACACGCGTTTGAGAACTCAGATCAAGACAAATCTTTCGGGAAAACATGACAAAATGAACGGACATTCGACTCGTGACATCGGAAGAGCGCACTAATAATTGTGTCACAAAATCCAACTGCCAACAAAAAAACTATGTTCAACGAGAATCTGGTGATCGCACACATGGCCACACTCAATTGACCATCAACAAATTGGTGTGTTTGGGAATGTGCATTTTAGATTTTAGCATGACTTTGATGTATCGTTTTCATTACGATTACGTCAAGAAAACATATGCGAAATGCAAGTTTACCGAAACAAACTGTTTAGTTTGCGAGACACAGACAAAAGATTTTTACGAGGATATTGCAGTGGATATATATGGAAAAGGGTTTCGTCACGATCGATCTCGATTACTTTTCAGCTGTCGCATCAGAAAGAATGCCAAAAAATGCCAGGTAAAGTCAAGTGGGAGACTGCAGGTGAAAAGTTGTGGAATGGATTTGTTTGCGAGCGAAGCTCTTCGGTTACAGATTTGAAGGAGGACAGACCGTCAAGAAATGCAAGGGGGGGGGGGAATGCATAGTCGAAACAACATAACTTTAGAAGAGTACACGCTTTGCCTGTTCTACTATATACCAATTCGCAAAAAGGGGAATACGATCCAAAGCCATATTCACAATGTCTATTTGGAGATAGTGAATAAGACTGCCTTAACAGCTGAGGGCGATAAGAGAATCGTAGAACTGGATGGATAAGTACGTTATCACGTTATCACATGGACATTAGTTGACGATTCAACGGGTGATTCCTCAAAATCAAGGGGATTTTGAAGAGCACACGACGTTACAAATTGCTAAAGAAAAAGAAAATCTAGAACATAAATAAAAAAAAAAGAAATTGAAAACCGAAAAAAAGAAAAAAAAAAAAAAAGAAATGAACATTGATAGAAGATGTTATTTTACTGAAAGAATTCTTATCCAAAACAGATTTGTTTGAAGCGATCAAAGCATTGGGGATAAAACATTTTCGAGGCATCTTTTCTCGCGATGCATTACCTTGTCGTGAATGACGAGAAGAAAAATGCAGAATTTTGAATCCAGGTGATTTCCTAGGCAATGGTACACAATGGGAGGCTTGGTTCAAGAAGAACAGAAACAAATATGACTTCGATAGTTGCGGGATCACACCACTTGACGAACTGTGGAAATATGTGAAATCACTTGTCTATCACAATATGGAACGAGTTTTTCCTCCGAGTCAAATGTGACTAATGTCTGTATGTTCTCAAGAAATGGTATTTGGGACATCATTTTCAAGACACCCCCAATGATTTACATTCGCCTCTCACGAGTGGGTAACCGTCAATAGTGGGAAATGTTTTATAGTTTTGAAAAACGTGGTGCGCGTGCGTTTATATACATATATGAAAAAGGAAATAAGATAAAATAAAAATGTAACAGAAAAAGAAAATTAAATAAATGGCAGTCGATAATTTCGAGGCAAAGAAGATGATCCCACGAAAAAGAGAAAGACTAGAATTGACGGTGTTAGCGGAATCTCCAACACTTACTTGAATGATTAATTTGTCAAAACTTAAAATCGAAATGATTAGTGAACATCGGCGATCCCATGGATCTGACTGTTGCTGCCACGAAACGTTATGCCATCGCATTCCATGCGCGGTCCAGTAATTGGTATGTCAACAAGACTGTGGATTCAGATTTGAATGCGAATGCAAATACGATATTGCATCTTACCGAACCCGCGGATCCTGAATATGCATCGATAGCACCCATCTGCATGTACCATCACTGGAACCCTTTAAGTTTATTTTCGATAAACTCTCTTCCAATTTAAGCGTTAGTTTCACGCGTTCAGACGTCATTATCAACCTGTGAACTAAATTGGTCGTTCCTCTGCTGGATTTGGAAGCGATCTTGTTTTGTCGGTAAAGAAGGTGCAACTTTGTTCGCCAATATCAGTCTTTTTTCTGACCTTCACCATCGTCGAAGAGATCCGTTTCGCGGCATCACGGTGAAATCAGCGCGTTAAAAATGCATCATAGAATTTTTTATACACGATCTGCTGTAGATGTACGATGTATTAAATCTTTATCAGTAGCGTTTTTCTTAAAATTTTATTTAATGTCTGAATTAATTTTTTTACTGCATACGATTTTTTTTATATTACGCATTCAGGAAAGATTTATCCCAGATTTTATGTGCAGCTTTTTTGGTTTCACGGTGGCTCAAAAGGTCGACCCCCGCCAGGGATAACTGCATTGTGTCCTTGAGCAAGACATCTTATCTCGATTGCCCACCTGGGGGCACGGTGATGCCGTGAACTAAGGCGTACTGTACGTCGATCGATGGTGCGCTTGCCTTCAACCAAGCTAACCGTGCTTGTATGGAGTTAGTACATTGGATAGTTTGACAGTTGCTCGCCGCTGCTCGGTGGTTCTCTCATGGAACTCCGGCTTCCTCCATCCGTAAAATTGTCCGACACGAGGTGACCCTGACTGTCGATAGTGTCGTTAAACCTTAAAAAATAAATAAATGTACAACCTTGTACCTCAATAATCTCATTTCTCACTATTGCGTATTACCTGCTTATCAACTGGCCACCAAGAGCCCCATTCTCTCTACTAGCGCGTTAGGATCGAAGGGAGTGATGTGGAACGACTATCGTTGCCAGTCATTCCCGTCCTAGTGACCAATTTGCCGCATACTTTATTTCCGCTTCATATAGGTTCCATCACTTTTTCCAGTGATAGCTTTCACTCGCTTTCTGTCTCTTCCCTGTAAGGTCGTTCCCCCCCCCCCCCCCCCATGTCATTCATATTGGTCAGAACCTCGACGTAAGCGTTGAGATACTCTTGCCTGTAATGGTTAGGACTCGGTCTGACCAACTGGAGGTTTGTGCCACAGTCCAGGAGAACCTGCGAACGCGCGATCTCCTCCCACGATCTAATTATCGCCTTCTGTTTCTACTCTCGTATTCCCTGTAGATATTTCCATCGGATTCTTTACGAAAGCCGGGGACCGAGTCGGCGTCAGAGGTGCTTGCGTTATGTTTTTCCTTGCTGAGTTTAATCACAAATCCAAAATATTCCGTATCTATAGTCGGCTATTTAGTGGCGACACTGATCGCCGATTCACTCTCCGCATGTCTTTGTGTCCCGAGAGGACTTTATGGTGGTGATGAGTAAGAATACTGAGGAAATGATGGAGTATAATGATATCGAGGAGACACGTAAGTGGGAGATGTCGGTTGATAATAGGACCGGTGGGGATGAGAGGTCTCACCGTGATACGTGGCTGATAAAGCTAATAAGAGGTCCGATGAGAAGCCATGCTTTCTCTAATGGGTTTCAATTCTTTGACAATCTCTTTCTTTTTTCAGTTAAGAAAATCTTATTAAATTAATCTCACTTTTTTCTTTGTTTTTTATTTTATTATATCAGCATATAAGTAAAGAAGTCCCCACCCGATGTAATTGTTTTTGGCTTTTCCTACAAGGAAAAGACATTTGTTATTGTACGTGAAAAAAATATTGTTTTTTCCCCCTTTTTCTTTCTTTCTTTCTTTTTTCATCTCTTTACAGGAGAGGAATTCTCGAGAACGTTCTTACAGATTTCGTTAAAACTTCGCAAGATCATAGACGATTATACTTTGTCTTGACAATAAGCTCTTCACTTCGGGCTTTAACTGTCTTCTGCCAGAACCCGCCTAAAAACTCCCAATTATTCATGGGCCAATATCTACTGGTCGGCATGGGTGGATGACCTGAAATTTTCCCTGATTTGTACCAACTGTATAACTATCTGGAAAAAAAACGTTTATCAAAATTATTTGTTCGGCCAAAATTGTCCAAAACATAAAATCTAGGCCAAAAAATCGAACATTTTGGTTAGCAGAAAGCCAGCAGTGGACTGAATAGTGAGAATGTAATATACCATTACCGTAAATGCAAAAGAAATTTTACTTTATCCCCAACGTGTCCAAAAGGACGGCCAAACGTGGAGAAAAATGCTCAAATTTTCAGTGACAAATATCTTCTGATCCGAATGGGCTAATAACCTCAAATGTTCACAGATTTGTCATACATGCAGTTTTCCATAATTGACTGGTAACAAAAGTTACCAAAATTAGTTTTTCTACCAAAATCTTCCAAAACATCAAAAATAGATAGGCCTGACATTTTGATTTTACAATCCCGGCACTGTGAATTAGCATTACACCAGTAATGATCTGAATAGTAAGAATGTAACGTATCATTATCATAAGTGCAAAATAAATTTCGATTTCGTCCACAATGTATCCAAACAAAATGGCCGTCAAACGTGGTTATTTTTGAAATTCTAAAGCTCGTAACAGACAAGTGATGGGTTAACATGCGTTACATCACCGTATTCAGTAATCATAGTTGAATGACTTATTTATTTATTTATTGGTGTTTAAGGTCACATACTTATGCACAATGGCTAATCGTGACCGTGACAGTTTTACGGGTGGAGGAAGCCGGAGTACCCGGAGAGAACCACCGAGCAACGACGAGCAGCTGTCAGCTCCCCAACATCGTAACTCTGCACCGCAGCACAGGCAGGGTTAGATTGGTTGAAGACATGCGCACCATCGACGTGCAGTACGCCTCAGTACACAGCGTCATCGTGCCCCCATGTAGCAATCGGGGTGAAGTGTCTTGCCCAAGGACACAACGCGGTTGCCGCAGGTGGGATTCGAACCGAGGACCTCTCGGCTTGCAGCCTACACCTCTACCAACTGAGCCACCGCGCCCCCTCGTACGTGGAGAGTGAATTGTAACCAAATCACCCCCGGAGTGGAGTTACCACCCAAAGCATCACTTCCAAATTCTGGACATATGGACAAAAAACTCAAGCAATGTTTCAGCCAATGGACCTCCGGGTTAAACCCGGAGGTCCATTGGCTGGAATTTTGCTTGTGATGGTTATGCTTTGCAACAAATTTGCAATTATTGCTCGGGTGGATTCGTCACTCTGCGGGTGATGTAATGATAATACACTCTCCACGTACTGTACATATGAAAATGACCGGCTGTCCCTGTTTAGGATCAGTTTGAGGGACAGAGGCATGAGCTGGGGACAACATAATAAAACCAGAATATGAGTTCAGAAAATTAGTTTTCATCCAGTCACATGATAACCACGTGCTTCAAAGTACTCTGTTTTTCGCTGGTGACTACGGCAGCTTTGGAGTGCCAAGAATATGTTAGTTAATAGAGTAACATTTCTGTGCTATCCCGTTGTGACTAATACCAATCAAGTGAAGGTTGTGGCATGATGGGTGCAATGTACAGTTAAAACTAGAAGTCCTGTCACGAATAGTGCGCTTATCTAGTCTTAATTGCGCGTTGGCATTGCGCGCAATTACCATATCAAATGACATCCAAAGCACGGCAGGTTCTCTTGGTCACTCATAGCAAACACATGCAATGTTTCTGCCAATGGACCTCCGGGTTACCCAGAGGTCCATTGGCTGAAACATTGCTTGTGCACAGGCCATACATACAAAATTTGATAGCTTTACTTGGGCCTTAGCGCGTACATTAACGCGCATATCAACGTGCTATTTGTGCGCATTTCATGACAGGACTTCTAGTTTTAATTGTAAGGATTACTGAGAACTGGTATTTGCAACTACCCCCCCCCCCTCACCCCCACTAAAACCCCCCACAAATAAACAACCCCAAAAACACATTTAACCTGTTAACCACGGATTAGGGCGGGGGTATATTTTGTGATTAACAAGTTTTGAATGATTTTATGAATAAGAATATCACTGCATGAACATTATGTTCCCTCGTTCCCCACTTTGGAGGATGGTTTGTTTTAATTAGGTTTTCTGCTTTAAAATGATTTTTGAAGGATTTCGTGTGATCCCTTGCAAAAAAGAAGAAAATCACCATATGACCCCTTGACCTCGGGTTGGGTGGGGTCTTTTGGAATGATGTTTTCCTACTTTAAAATGAGTGTTGACACATTTCAAGTGATTTTATACCAAAAAAAAAGACAAAGACATTCACCATGAACTTATGACCCTTTGACACCAGTTAGGGAGAGGGTCGATTTGGGTGATGTTTTTTTTTCTGCTTCAGACAGGGTGTGTGGGGAGGGGGATAGCATGAACATAGGTTGGGGTGGGTACGTTGTCAAGTGCCAAAAAAATGTGCGAAATCAGTTAATGCATTTGTCTCCCTTTTTCACTGTTATGGCATTTTTTGGGTCCCAAACTGTAACAAAATATCACCAATTGATCATAGAAGCCTAAATAAAAGCATTGTTAACAACACTAACCCCCTTAACATAAAAATATGGGAGAATTTCATCCAAAACTGTCGTATGGATGGGAGGGGGGGGGGGGGGTTCCCAGTATTGAACGGAACAAATTGCATGATAATTTTCTCCTGAAGTCAACAAAAATATTCATTCACAACATTATTCATTCATAGTTTTTTTATGAGACATTCTTTAACCCCCTCCACACTGATGTCAAAACATCTAAATATCAGGCAGAAAAAGAAAATTCCCATAATGCAACTAGAAATTTAACCAATTCAATCTCATTTGACAGAGCTCATTGAGGTTGAATTGGTTAAATTTCTAGATGTATTATGGGGAAAAAAACAGCTTCCTGAAATTTTGGTATTTTGACATCAGAGTGAAGGGGTTTAAAATAAAGCATAGTATATACAATATTGTCTAATGAGTCATAATAGCTAGGTGGGAGTGCCTTTTCACAATTAAAAAATTGAAAATATTAATTAAAAGTCTGATTTAACAAAAACAAAATGGTATTTTTGATCGTTATCTTGGTATGCAGATGCGATGACAAAAACAAAAACACAAGGTTTGCACTACTTTTTTTAAGCCAGGACAAAAACAAGTTTCCATTTACTCACCAATATTTGCAACATATATACGGTTACAGTATAAGCAGCAGTAAATTAATTATGAGCACAACAGGCACAGTGCTCACAAATGCCTGCATATGCCGTGATTTACAGAAACTAGCCTGTTCGAAGTGCATACCACTGCATTTCAGAAATAAAATTAGGAAAAGCTTATTTAAATTTGGTTTAAAATCAAAAGTTTCTGGGAAAAAGAATAATTGAGTTTCATTTACAAGGTCAACACCGAAAAACTAAATTTGTAAGAATATTAAGCTGCACATTTAGTTTGTCTCAATTGACTGGTCTGGTCTGATTTTTACATCGGTTTCACCAACTGTGGCTATATGATGCCTATATCACAACGTTGTTAGTTCCCAAGATGAAGGTAGAATTATTCAAACAGATCCCCTGGATGGCCGAAGGAATCCACCAACCACTGGGGGAACTAACAAGCTCATCCACACAGACACATCAAAGGATAAAACAAATTCCTCAGAATTTTCTACATCAATATCGTATTAAAATGTCTGTATGAACAGCCAGGCCATCGCTGCTGTGCATTAACAACCTGGCTACCAAATGTGGACCTATTATACCCGGGTCTACATGGGGTTCAAGCTATATAGTAATGTGTTTTTGTGAACTGATGTGCATCTGGTAAGTCTTAAAAAATGCATCTGATAGAGTAGATGGAAACACGTTTGGACATATAAATATATGCATTGCATCAGTGTGCATTACGCGTTTCGAGTTTTTGCCAAAGTTGTGTATACAAAATGTATGAGAAGAGGTGGGCCCACAAAAGTCTTGGAAAAAGTACGTAGGAAAGGGTGGGCGGGTCAAAAACAAAAAAAAAAATCTGCAAAACTAAAAATGTCCACCCACGTTCACGCATCCCACTTGCCCGCGTTAAAATGAGACTTGGGGAATTTTGAGGATTTTTTGGCCAAAAAAAAAAGAAATTCACCATGACCCCTTGACCCTAATTTAACCAGGGCTTGAATTTTCACCGGGCCGAGTAGTCAGATGCAAAAAATCATCTGATGAGGCGATAAATCTCTTGATTTTATCGATCTCAATGAGTCAAGCAACAAGTGATTTTATAAAACAAATAATTTCCGGCAATGGGACTAATCCATCAGATGATTACAGGTTTATTCGTGTATTTCTGCCGAGGGCAATAATAATGTACATTTATAACGATAAAATGTCCAAAATGTTTTTGTTACTACACACATTCACTCAAAGCGCCCGTACCGAATTAAATCAGAAGACATTCAATACAGATGCTTAACATCAGTGTCCTATCAAGAGACAATTAAACGTGACAAAGAGAGCCACACAGTCGCCTTTGTTGAATGCGCTTGACCAATTCATGTTATAATGTCGCAAGAGAAAGTCATGCTTGCCAATAACATAATCTGAACTGCTCTACTACAGTTAAAACTAGAAGTCCTGTCATGAAATGCGCACAAACAGCACGTCATCTGCGCGTTAATCTACGCGTTATGATCATAGAAAGACTATCAAATATCGTACATATGGCCTGTGCACAAGAAATGTTTCAGCCAATGGACCTCCGGGTAACCCGGAGGTCCATTGGCAGAAACATTGCCTGTGTTTGCTACGAGTAACCAGGAGAACCTGCCGTGCTTTGGGTGACATTCGATATGGCGATTGCGCGCAATTCCTACGCGCAATTAAGCGTAGATAAGTGCACAGTTGGTGACAGGACTTCTAGTTTTAACTGTACGCGAGTATCTATTTATTTACTTGGATTTAACGACCCTTTCGAAAGCCAGGGTCACCTCCTGTCGGACAGTTTTAAGTGTGGAGGAAATCAGAGTACCCGGAGAGAACCACCGAGCAACTGCGTTCGACTGTCATACTCTCAACGTACTAACTCCACACAAGCAGGGTTAGCATTGGTTGAAGTGCGTCATCGACGTGCAGTACGTTTTAGTACACATTGCCACCATGCCCCCCACGTGGCCAGTCGGGATAAAAGTTTCTGCCTCCCCCCACCCCCCACCCCCCACCCCCATTGCATGTGTAACATACGTCTGTCCAGGGAGAGACAGATGTATCCCACACCACCCACGTGACGTTATACATTGTTAACGTTATTATGACGTTATGCATATCGTATCAGTTTCTTGCTACCAACTAATTCATATTGACGTCATCAGAATGCCGTGTGATCAAAGTTTGATGCTCTAAAGCTCTATAAACCCCAAGATGCCACCGTTCCTAATTGATTTCGTGGTATATACCTTTGGTATATTCATAACTTTTGCATGCTCTTTCCGATGGTGTCATTAGTTTTTCAAAACAACGAATACCAAATGAGTTGATTATATCAGCACGTGACCGCCGATTGCCTCTGGCTAACGTAACCGCTGTATGGTGGGGGGAGAAAAATAATCCCTGATGGCAAGCCTCGTGTCTGGCCCAAATATCTTCCGCTCGGGGAAGATTTCCCCATCCCACACCCGTGCCCATCAGGGATTATAATAATCGCTGCAGTAAATATTTGAATTAGAGTTACCCGCCTTGAAATGTTGCACTCGGAAGTGATGCAATCTCTATAAATAATCAGCCTTGGGGAAATATATTATTCCAATAAACATTTGAAACATTCTAATGGCATCTTACATTATTGTTGAATATTCCAGATAAATAAAGAGGGTGATTAGATGACTTTTGGACTTAAAAAATACAATGACTTTTGGTGTGGTGTTGTTGGGAATTCCCTGAAAAATCGGCGCACGTGATCGCAGTGGTGGCAGCAGTTTCCTCTGAACCGTATCAAAAGGCTCACTGGTAGCATTAGGAGGATGGTTCAGGCTGTCATACTTGCACGTACAATCGCTACTTACGTCAGACACTGCTGTTGTGCTCAGTAGGACGCAAGATAGAGATTTTGTCAGTAATTACCGGTGTAACAGGAATGGAAGTCCGTAGGAAAATTAGTCCCTCTGGACAATTATTCCGCGGAATTATAGTCCTAGGTCTAACATTTCTAGGAATAGTAGTCCGCCGGACTACTATTCCTAGAAATGTTAGACGTAGGACTATAATTCCGCGGAATAATAGTCCAGAGGGACTAACGTTCCTACGGACTTCCATTCCTTTTACACCGCCATTGTTTCTTCATGGACGGTTCCAGCACCAAACGTGTCGAGAAAAACATTTTCCATCAAAAACAATAGTGCCAGATGTGTAAGTTGCGCCATTAACCCTTTACCTAGTATGAAAAGCAGACGACACTTGCAAACAAAATTCTTTAATAACTATTCATTTTCATTTTGTGTCTCACAAACATAGGTCATGACCCTTCATTGGAAAGATGGGACATAACCTATGTTTTCGAGACAAAAAAAGAAACAATAAGGGAAATTAGTTGGCGATTTTTGTGATTAGCGCTGGCCGGTTTTGGGTAAAGGGTTGAAATACCGCGTAATTTCATCGTTGTGTTGTCTTCGACCATACTGAAAGAGAGCATGATAGAAATGACAGTTTGTATTTACACCACAGCGAAAAATAGGCCGATTAAATCGTCAAATTTGTACCCAGACGTGCAACTAGTAGAAAGCTGTTATTATCTCAGGACCAATTTTGTGGACAGGTAAAATCCATGTGAGGGCATTTTGTCAGCACAACCTCTTTGTTATCTGAATGTATTTATGAAAATATTATAACCAAAAAGACATTTTTTTAATTAACAATTACTAAAAAAGGGTACAATTGCCAAACAGGTGGACAGACAGATAGATGAATGGATGGTCAAACAAGGGCCCATCAATGGAAAATAACCTCTAAGTGCTGACATTATGTGTTCCAAACAGGATGAATATTTTCCCATTATTATATGCCACAGGAGAAATTTTTAATTGGGTAGAAGTGTAAGCATATCAGGAATGAAAAAAATGATATCCATGTTTGTATGGTTTTATTGAGGCAGTAAAAAGTTACTTTGTGCTTTGGGTTACCTATATGGGGTTATTTTCTGGCCATTTTACTGCTATGTTGGGTAAAGGGTTAAATGATAATATCACCTCTTGAGTGCAGTAAGAGGCCATCTGAAATGCTAGCTTATTGCAGATGGCACTTTGTTGCACTCGGGTGGTGATATATTTCAGATTTAAACCAAATTTCTGGAAATGAACTCACCAGAGATATTTTCCGCAGGGAATTTGTCCAATTCATGACTGGTTACTTCTGATGGGAAATGTTATCCATATTGCTTTGTGGTCACTAAAGTATGTTTCATAGACACCAGCTTGAAGGTTCTCTTGTGAGATGTTGGTGTAAAGACGATCAATTGTTGTTATATAGTCTGTGGTGTAGGTATGAATTCCCCGAGACAAATTGTAAGCAGGACATATTTCTGTCTTGTGTCTCTTTGGATTTCCAAATTATCGGATTGATATTTTTTGAATTATCTCATGCAAAAGGGATTGGAGGAATTCTCAATTTGAAGAACAAAGGGTTAATATCTCAGGATCAAATTATCAGATTTACACCAAAAACTATACCGTTCGGAACATCAGTAACCTGAAGATATATATAAAGTAACATGACAATCCAAGCAATATTTTTCAAAATGTGATTGGAGGAATCTTCAATTTGAAGGATAAAGGGTTAATATCTCAGGATCAAATTATTAGATTTACACCAAAAAACAATACAGCGCGGCGCATCAGTCACCTGAAGATATATATAAAGTAACATGAAAATTGGATTGCTCTTTTTTGAGTTATCTGATGCCAAAGGGATTGGAAGAATTATCAATTTGAAGGATAAAGGGTTAATATCTCAGGATCAAATTATCAGATTTACACCACAAGCTATACAGCTCGGCACATCAGTAACCTGAACACAAATATAAAGTAACATGACAATCAAGCAATATTTTTCAAGTTGTCGAATGCCAAAGAAATGAATACAGACGCCGGATGGACAGACAGACAGACGGACGGACATACAAAGGATGGACGAACGACGGAGAACCACCCCGGATGCCAACATTACATGGTATGGGTACACATAAAAATCAGTAGGTACTTAATTCTATATTTATTACACATCCATTCAACTTTAAACCCTTCTTGTATTTAACGGGATGATCGCTATGACATAAATGATTCTGTATTCAATGGGAGATTTACAAACCGGAACTTTTTTTCCCAGCACCGTTCATACTTGTTCCTTTCCCATCGAGTCATCAGTTACGCTTTAAACAGTTTCCAACTTTCGTTATACAATTATAGACCGTCTGTCGCATAGTACGAAAATGAAAACGGCCAAAGTAAAATAAAATCTGTTCACAAAAAATTAGTTAAACAAAAATGAGATAATATTTTTTAAAGACCCAATCATTTCCAACTAGAACATTAACCTAGTATCGTGGCCGTCTCTTGCGAAATATGACTACGCCATTCCAACTCGTTATGTAAAACACCCACCGATTCAAACACAAATCACGTTCTGTCTATGTATATGTTGTTTACTCGAAATTTCTTACATTGTAAAAAACATGCATGCTGCTGAATAAAATATCTATCTATCTGGCTGATGTAGCGCATATAGACAGCGCGCTAGTTTCGGAATTAAATGAAAGTATGTTTCGAATAGAAACAAAGTACGGCGGTCCATACATACGGTGGCCCATACCTGACATGCATTATTATTTTTTTTCTAATTTTCATCATGGTGCAAAGTACTTTTCACCATGGTGCAAATTACTTTTCACCATGGTGCAAAGTACTTTTCACCATGGTGCAACGGCCTTTTCACCATGGTGCAAAGAACTTTTCACCATGGTGCAAAATACTTTTCATCGTGGTGAAAAATGCTTTTCAAGGTGGTGCAAATTACTTTTCACCATGGTGCAAAGTACTTTTCACCATGGTGCAAATTACTTTTCACCATGGTGCAAATTACTTTTCACCATGGTGCAAATTACTTTTCACCATGGAGCAAAGTACTTTCCACCATGTTGCAAATTACTTTTCACCATGGTGCAAATTACTTTTCACCATGGTGCAAATTACTTTTCACCATGGTGCAAATCAGTTTTCACCATGGTGCAATTTACTTTTCACAATGGTGAAAATTAATTTTCACCATGGTGCAAAGTACTTTTCACCATGGCGCAAAGTACTTTTCACCATGGTGCAAATTACTTTTCACCATGTGATAGTGTGGGGGGGGGGTGGGCGGGGGGTGGGGGGGGGGGGTGGGGGGTGGCATAGTAGCCACTAGGTTCGTCCTCAAGCTTCGGGTGCGGTCATCTAACAGCGGTGCGATATGGGGAGGGCCATGGTAGCCCATCCCTATAAGGCCGCCCCCGGGGGGGGGGTGGCGTTGTTGCTTGGTGATATGAGCTGGATTTAAAGAGAGCAACATCAGTTCGTGTCAAGATTGATCACAGAGTGCCATGTTCATAATACCGTCGTATTGTGAGGGGGGGGGGGGGTGCGGTTGCGTAGGGATTGGGATTAGGCTATCGATATGTGGTTACCGTAGATGCACCCTAGGTTGGCCCGAGGTTAAGGGCTCACGATTGGAAATATAGCCTCCTGCGTTGCGCAGAGGCACATAGTGGAACGCATATAGAGGAATGAGTATTGGTGTTTTCATTTGGCTGTGCGACAGGTTTAGCGGCTTGGGTGAGAACTCAACTCCCGTATAGGTTATGGTTTGTTCTATGCTCTATCGAGGGAGCTTGTTTTTATTCTGAATGTGAAGGCAGTGAGTAGGTATAGGTATCACTCTTTCTAATATTGTGGGTTGCCTTGAAAAGGGCCGTTAATTAGCGTAGTGTAGGGTCGACAGCCAGGATTTTTCCTTGTTGGTGGACGTGGATTCATCCGGTTTGTCCATCTGTGGGTCAGTAGCTGCTCTAGGTGCTGCTTGCAGCAGTTGTTTGGCTATGAGCAGTGTAATCTTGGCAGCCATGTCCGCAATCTTCTGATCGTCACTACCGCCAGTGTGCAGGTCAACAGGGTCTTTGGCAGCCCACTGGTTAAGGTGGTTCACAATGTTGTCTTTTACCGCCTGTTTATACTTCTCCACCTGATCAAACAACTCTACGTCAAGCTCCTGTTGGTCAGGAATGCCCGCGGTGGATGGAGGGCGAGTGCCGTAGGTCTAGTCAGGTGATTGGACATGTTTAATCCAATCGAGGGAGTGCCTCGTTCTCCGTTCTCTCAAGGCTTCCTCCCTAGGCTTGGTATGATCTAGTGGCGGCATAATGAATCTAGTATGCCTAGGTGGAGGCTGGTACGGTCGTGCCGACGTTCTGTGGTAGTAGTTCGATCTAGGAGATGTTCTAATTGATCGAATGGTTGGAAGCAGAAGTAGTTATGAAAGCCGTTCAGTTGAACCTGGTATAAATCAGTCCGTGGCGGACGTGATAGAGATAGCGCCGCTATAGGTATTGGTGTCAAGGTCAGAGGACACGGAGATGGGTAGATGCTCACCCAAGACGCTATATCCTCGCAGGAGGATGCGATAGGTAGCGGAGGATGCGGTGGATAGCAGATCATGGTCATGATCATGCGTTCAAATATTTAATTGCCTGTAGTAAATGTGCTCATCGAGACCCAGCCCCATGTGTGTGTGTGTGTGAGGGTGGGGGGGGGGGGGGGCAAGTAGACCGTAGGTTGGTACCGGTTAATTGTGATAGGCTGTACTGTCTGTGGGAGACCGGATGGTCGGTGGGTGGGCCTCTCCGACACTATGCCTTGTAGGCAGTAGTTGGACAGTTAGGGTGTCCTTAAGGTTTGTGCAGCGTTTGAAAGCCAGAATTGGAGGCTCCGGGAATAGTCTACGCAGTGTGGTACTGCTGGATGTGAGTTCCCAATATTTTAGGAGTGCCTTCTTGATGTTAGAAATGTACGGTCGTAGTGGAGACCAGAGGTGGCTCCATATTAGCTTTATTTGTCCGACCCCGATTCGTGTTTGTAAGCAACGTGGGTCGATCCGTGAAGTTGACAGTGGTGAGTACACTTTCAACCCCGTGGTAGGCGTTTATTCACAAACTGTTCTTTGTGGTGTGTATATCGAGTTTCAGATGAGCTGTTGCGTATAAAGCGTGCCAGTTCACCCTTGATGAAACCCATGAAAGTGGCAGGGGGGTGAGCGGATTGGCGGTGGAGGTATTCGAATGTTTCCGTTGGTTTTGATGTGGAGAAGCACATCCAGAACGCCGGTGGCTTGGAATCGATCACCTTTGTAAATCTCGGTATCAAGGAACGTGACCCCGGTGGTCGAGGCTTCATAAACAAGGCGAAATGTCGGGTGTGATTGGTTATCTCTTTCCATGAAGCTATGCAGGTCCGCTTCGGATCTCGTCCAGATGATAAAGGTATCATTACGGTATCGGAGCCATTTGTGGATTTTGCTCTGGCCCATTAAAAGTAGTGTGGTCTCCCAGGTATGGCCCGTCCTATCGGCTATTCAGGACTGGCCTTACTGCCCATGGCAGCTCCCAATGTTTGGATATAGGACTCGAGTACTCACCCTCCAACCATGAACCTTTGTGTCCACTACTAACCGGGTAAAAACCCCACCTATTATACCTACCATTCCAGGGCTTGTCCTGAGCTATACCAGAGACGGCATACTGCGGCATTTAGCCAGAATACTCGTGACTGAACGGCCATGACTAGGCCATTATATATATACGCTCATACCAGTGATGTTCACTCTTTTACAGGACCTAAGCGACAATGCCGCGCGCGGAATTTCCACGTGGCTTCTCGTGTCAAACCAGAATCAGCGTACACGACGTCGAATGGAACGACACTCCATACTAACTAGTAAACACATCACTAATCTATCGAATTACACCCTCAGTATACCCGAGAAGATTGTACTCGGCAAGGGCCTTAAATTTATACCAACGCCTCCACAACCTATCAAATCTTTCTTCATTGAGGATATCCAATTGCTTCACAATAGAATGCGACTGAGAGTTATACATGCTGACCAACAGGGGCTTCATTAGCCCCTTCCACAAGAGGACCAATACCGCTCCAACCACTTGTCACAATGTTGCAGTGGAAACACACCTATCTAAGACGAAAATAGAACTCCTACGGTGTCTTAACCCCTCGCGCCTTCGCATCTGCCGCAATAATATGACCAAGGCGGAGCGAATTGCGATAATTAACCTCCGGCGGAACCTCGACATTGCCATCAAACAGTCGGAAAAAGGCAAATCAACTGTTCTAATCAACCGCGCCACCTATGTAGCTGTGGGCCTTCGTCAACTTACCTCGACCCTCCACTATAAACTGTTCCCCATGATATAACGGCACGTACCACACTCGACGTCGGGAATCACATGGGATGTGTGTACAGTTACCGCGATATTGATAATAAAATGCATACATCGCTTCAACCTAAATTGGACACCACCAAACAGCCTGTCCTCTACCTTCTACTAAAGATACACAAGGACTCGCCTACAACGATTCTTTTCCTGGTTCCCATTGTGAAGAAACAACATACGTATATACGTATATACGGGACACTGCCCACTCCATCCAACTCATTGAGGAGGCACCTATCCATACTGATTCCATCCTCGTTTTTGCCGACATTGCCAATATGTACACCAACATATCGCACGAGGAAGCTATGGCATCTGTCGAACGGGCTGTGATTGAGAACCATAATTTACCATACCTCATACCCAGACCATCGACTACTTCACTACTAACGCTCCTTAAGCTTATACTTGAGCGCAAATGCTTCCAGTTTGATGGACAGTCCTATATCCAAACATTGGGAGCTGCCATGGGCAGTAAGGCCAGTCCTGAAATAGCCGATATCACGGCCCATATCTGGGAGACCACACTACTTTCAATGGGCCAGAGCAAAATCCACAAATGGCTCCGATATCGTGATGATACCTTTATCATTTGGACGAGATTCGAAGCATACCTGCATAGCTTCATGGAAAGAGCTAACCAATCACACCCGACATTTCGCTTTGTTCATGAAGCCTCGAACACCGAGGTCACGTTCCTTGATACCGAGATTTACAAAGGTGATCGGTTCCAAGACACCGGCGTTCTGGATGTGCGTCTCCACATCAAACCAACGGAGATATTCCAATACCTCCACCGCCAATCCGCTCACCCCTGTCACTTTCAGGGGTTTCATCAAGGGTGATCTGGCGAGCTTTATACGCAACAACGCATCTGAAACACGCTATACACACCACAAAGAACGGTTTGTGAATAAACGCCTACCACGGGGTTACACCATGCAGGAAATTGAACTTGTACTCACCACTGTCAACTTCACGGATCCATCCATGCACGCTGCTTACAAACACGAATCGGGGTCGGACAAATAAAGCTTATATGGAGCCACCTCTGGTCTTCACTACGACCTTCTTCCGGAACATTTCTAACATCAAGAAGGCACTCCTAAAATATTGGGAACTCATATCCAGCAGTACCACACATGCGTAGAATATTCCCGGTGCCTCCAATTCTGGCTTTCAAACGCGGCACAAACCTTAATGACACCCTAGTATGTGTCCAACTACCACCTACAAGGCATAGTGTCGGAGAGACCCACCCACCGACCATCCGGTCTCCCACTGGCAGTACAACTCACCACAATTAACCGGTACCAACCTACAGTCTACTTGCCCCCCCCCCCCCCTCCCTCCCCCACGCACACATGGGGCTGGGTCTCGAGGAGCACATTTACTACAGGCATTTACCTATCTGAACGCATGATCATACCACCTGCTACCCACCACAATTCGCATCCTCCTACGAGGATATAGCGTCTCGGGTGAGCATTTACCCATCTCCGTGTCCTATGACCTTGACACCAACACCTATAGCAGCGCTATCTCTATCACGTCGCCAAGGGCTGATTTATACCAGGTTCAACCGAACGGCTTCCATAACTACTTCTGCTTCCAACCATGCGACAAATTAGAACATCTCGTAGATCGAACTACCACCACAGAACGTCGGCACGACCGTACCAGCCTCCACCTAGGCATACTACAATCATTATGCCGCCACTAGATCATACCAAGCCCAGGGAGGAAGCTTTGAGGGAACAGAGAACGAGGCACGCCCCCGATTGAATTAAACATGTTCAATCACCTGACTGGACCTACGGCACTCGCCCTCCATCCACCGCGGGCATTCCTGACCAACGGGAGCTTGACGTAGAGTTGTTTGATGAGGTGGAGAAGTATAAACAGGCGGTCAAAGACACCATTGTGAACCACCTCAACCAGTGGGCTGCCAAAGACCCTGTTGACCTGCACACTGGCAGTAGTGGCGATCAGAAGATTGCGGACATGGCAGCCAAGATTTCACTACTCGTAGCCAAACAACTGCTGCAAGAGGCACCCAAAGCAGCTACTGTCCCACAGACAATGGACAAACCGGATGAATCCACGTCCACCAGCAAGGTAGAATCCTGGCTGTAGACCCTACGCTACGCAAATAAACGGCCCTTTTCAGGGCTACCCACAATATTAGAAAGAGTGATACTTATACATACTCACTGCCTTCATATTTACAAAAGACAAGCTCCCTCGAAGGAGCATAGAACAAACCATAACCTATACGGGAGTTGAGTTCTCACCCGAACTGCTTAACCTGGCGCACAGCCAAATAAGAACATCAATACTCATTCCTCTATATGCGTTCCACCATGTGGAGACCGCACCCCTGCGCAACGTAGGAGGCTATATTTCCAGTCGTGAGCCCGTAACCTCGGGCCAACCTATGGTCCATCTACGGTGATCATATATCGATAGCCTAATGCCGTTTCCACACCACCTTTCATAAACACGGGATTTATGAGATTATACATGTACGCAACCGGGTCCCTCCCCCCCCCCCCCCAAGTGGGGGTTCCAGCCGTGTAATACGACGGTATTATGAACATGGCACTCCGTGATCAATCTTGACACGAACTGATGGAGCTCTCTTTAAATCCAGCTCATATCACCAAGCAACACGCGCCCCCCCCCCCCCCGGGACCGGGCTTATAGGGATGGGCTATCATGGCCCTCCCCATCTCGCACCACTGTTAGATGACCGCATCCAAAGCTTGAGGGTCAACCTAGTGGCTACTAGGTCTCCCCACTTGCGCCCTGGTGAAAAGTTCTTTGCACCATGGTGAAAAGTAATTTGCACCATGGTGAAAAGTATTTTGCATCATGGTGAAAAGTAATTTGCACCATGGTGAAAAGTAATTTGCACCATGGTGAAAAGTAATTTGCACCATGGTGAAAAGTACTTTGCACCATGGTGAAAAGTAATTTGCACCATGGTGAAAAGTACTTTGCACCATGGTGAAAAGTAATTTGCACCATGGTGAAAAGTACTTTGCACCATGGTGAAAAGTACTTTGCACTATGGTGCAAAGTACTTTTCACCATGGTGAAAAGTAATTTGCACACTGGTGAAAATTCAAAAAAAATAATAATGCGTGTCAGGTATGGGCTGCCGTAATAAAGGCTTCAGCAAAATCGAACTCTCCCCGAAAATCTTCTTGACCATAACTTGTGTATTGTGGTCAAAGAAGAATTATCTGCCCTTTGTTATTGCATTGAAAACAGAAAACAGGTGAAAAGACAGTGCAACACGATATTCATCAACACTCATGTCCTGTCCGCACCAACGGTGATGGATTGTAAAATTTCATATATTTACCAAATGCTGTTTCCTTTGCTGAATTGGAACTTGTCCCCTGCTCCATATTTACAGAACCCGATAAATTTATATACTCATTTTTTAACTACAACTTCAAACTCTTTGAACCAACACGTATTTTTTCCTCAGCACATATGACAACAGCTAGAAAGAAGACTGAGGAACAGCTGCAGATTTTCTCCCTCTGTGGAATTGGAAAATTGATTTCCAGCCTTCAGAAATATTCTCTACTTGATGTTGATTTCTACGTAAGGCGGTTATTGCCACCTGTAATTTTTTATGTCGTAAATACGAAATAAAAAAAAATTGATTTACTGGTGGCACTAACTGGCTTCCGTAGATTTCCATATCGTTGATATTCTCCACGTTTTGAGACATTTGCCTTATTTTCTTCATGCATGTGGAGAAGCTAACTGGGCGCGCGGTGGCGTTGCGGTAACCGGTTCTCAGATCACTGAAGTTAAGCAACGTCGAGCCCGGTAAGTCCTCGGATGGGTGACCGTCTGAACAATCGATTCGGACTCCCGCGTTGTGTCCTTGGGCAAGGCACTTAACCCCGACTGTCCACATGGGGGCACAATGACACCGCGTTCTAAGGCGTACTGCACGTCAATGGTGCGCATGTATTCAACCAATCTAACCCTGCCTATGCTGCAGTGCGGAGTTACGATGTTGGGGAGCTGGCAGCTGCTCGTCGTTGCTCGGTGGTTCTCTCCGGGTACTCTGGCTTCCTGCACTCGTAAAACTGTCACGGTCATGATTAGCCATTGTGCATAAGTAAGTGATCTTAAGCACCAATAAATAAATAAATAATCTTAATGCATGTACAGTCAAAATTAATGTGCAAGAAAAAATCCATTCGAAGTCAACGACAAATCCTCGTTTGAAACAATCCAGCCTTTAGTACCCACTGACTCTATCGAAGCAATTCACAAATTAAAGCAAGTTCATGAATGGTGGTATATTATTGAATCCGGTAGGTGACAGGTTTCACTCTTATTTTATTTCGTTTTAACGAAATAATAATTCGAAATAACGACATAAGTATCTGTAGCGGTGAGCAGGGCCAGGTTACACGGCCTCGCTAGTTTTTGATTGCAAATTCTGCATACTTAGCTAGTAACACGGTTACGTATTCTAGAAAAATGTGAATTTTACTCATTAAAATAAATGACTTCACTTTATTGTTGAATAAATTTAGTCGTGTTCACTTTGAACGCTCGCCAATCAATTAACGTTATGATCTTTCTGTTTTTAGCGATATGTGTATGAAGGAATATTCCAAGGGTATTTTTTTGTTCGTGTTGTCCCATATATCATAGATAGAGGATATGGAATGTGTGTTTTTCTCATATAATATTTATGAAACGAGTCTAAGAATTTTCCGTTTTGGCGAGACTCTGGCGAGCCCAAACGGAAAATTCGGACGAGTTTCATAAATATTATATGAGAAAAATACTCATTTCATATTCTATTTATCATATGACACACACACGCACAAATTAGCCACTTAGTATGACTTTTTAATCCATCACCTAACTTGAGTTGCAGATGACACTTGGAAAAACATCCTCGTATAACTAAAAATTTTCATTTGTTGCTTCCAAAACATAGGTTATGACCCCTCATTGCAACGAGCTCGTCGAGCTCGTTCCAATGAAGGGTCATAACCTATGTTTTGGAAGCAAAAAGTGAAAATATATAAAAAAATGAATGACGTTTTTCTTGTAGGTAAAAGATTAATACAATATAACCCACCCGAAATAGGACAGATGACGTAAATTCTCCCTACTGAAATTATGCAAATGTGACCCAGTTGTATTTTGTTTAGCCAATCAAATTGTCCAGTTTTGAAATTGACCAATGAAATTGACGGACGGCTTTATTTATCACTGATTAATATGAAAACAAAATATCATTTTTTTTTAAAGTGAACAAAACGGACGAGGCATATGATAAAGTGGTTTATCGGTACAGAAAAAAACGAATAGGCGGAATGGCTATGGGTGACCCCTCCCCACCCCTCCCGACATACATGGCTTGTCGTCCCTACTCTCCTCAAACTCAAAACATTCTGATTACAGGTTCGATACCGATAGGCTATAAATGTCAGACAAAAGTAGAAATAGAAAACAGAGAACGACATTACAAGATGCATAGGTGCACGGCCATGGGGGCTCGGGATGGTTGCGATGTCGGGGAAAATCTTTTTTTTTCTGGCAGTTTTCATAATATTTTGAGCCAAGCTTCATTGACCTTCCAGTAGTTTCGAACACCCAGTCTATTGTCTTCATATAACGGACACCGCCCTATAAGACCAAACTTGGAACCAAAGTCCGTAATATATGTTTTGGCGTGGTACGTCTCACAGGGCGTGTCACACCAAAAAATGATATTACGGACTTTGGGTGCTAATTTGAACTATCAGAGTGAAAACGCGTCTGATGACTTTGGATACACAAGCATAACAGTTTGATTTAAAACATTTCCCGGGAGAGCATGCCCCCATGCTCTTTGGGGTGCGGAGGAGAGGGGTGGGGGCGAACCGCCGCCGTCGCCGCCGTCGCCGACGCCGCCGCCGTCTATAAACATTTCTGTAGGAAATTTTCACATCCTGTCGGAAAATAATTTCTGAATTTGTATGAATCGAAGGCAAACAGCTTCAGATTTTGAGATGTCAAAAATTTTGTTAAAGTTGTTGACTAAAATCAGTAGCTGGACAAGTCACAAATGAGGCACCCGGAGACTATAGTTCTCAGGACCTCAGATTTAAAACAATTTCTCTGGGGAGGCTCCTGATCCCCACCAAAGGGAGGGTGACACCCCTTACCATACACTGCCCCACCTCTGTTTTGGACACCTCGGGTAAGCTTTCGGCACACAAAAGTCAGCCCGCCCGCGCAAGGCCACCCACTCCTCTATGTTGTATTTTAAATACGGCTGGCTTCGGGCCTGCGATAGAAGACCGTCTTCCACCTCGTTTCCACGTCCCTCAATAATGTCGGAAAAAATCTGCCCGCCCCTTCTAAAATAAATTGCCCGTACGACTATGATAAAATGACGTTTCCCCACTTAATGTTTGGAAAAAAATTCAAAACGTTTGTTTAAACGGCCTAATTTTCCAGAGTCTGATTGTAAGTAATGGAAGTGAACAATTACTAATGGGGAAAAATCTACAGAACACAGCATTTTCTGACATGTTTGCATCCTCCATCACCCAATGTACTAACTTGTTTTAAATGAGTGCAATTGCAGCTCACCAAGAGTATTTTTTTCTGTACACTATAAAACTGGTTTTAGCGCCACCACCGCCGCGCCGAAATCTTCCCTACCCCCGCCGCCCCTACCAATACTGCGGACTCGATGCAACACTAAATTGAACAGATTCACAACTTCACGACGGTTAGAAGGTATTTTGGTTCGATGATATTTAATACACTACGTGGGGGCGCGATGTCAAAGTGGTAAAGGCTTGAACTTTAAACCGAAAGGTCCACGGTTCGATCCCCGCCAGGGCTTGTGTCCTATGACAAGGCAGTTCACCCCGATTGACCATGTGGGGGCACGGCGGTGCCGTGTACGTCGATGGCGCACTTGTCTTCAACTAGTGTTAACCCTGCTTGTATGGAGTTAGTACGTTGGGGAGTCTGGCAGTTGATCGCCGTTGCTCGGTGGTTCTCTTCGGGTACTTCAGGTTCCTCCACCCATAAAACTGTCCAACGCGAGGTGACCTTGGCTGTTGAAAGTGACGTTAAAACCCCAATAAATAAATATATAAATAAATACACCACGCCCTGAGTAAGCCAAGAAATGTTGGCGCGCCTTTCAAAATATGTGCCTATGCAACAACTACGTTCTACCAATCTGTCTGTCGCCAGTACTTTCGAATGCAGTCAAAAAAATAAATCATAAAATGTTACGGACTTTGGTTCCAAGTTTGGTCTTATGGGGCGGTATCCCTTGTTTAAAGACAATAGATTGTATGTTTGACACTATAGGTATGTCAGTGAAGCTTGCCCCCTTAAATTATACAACGTACATGAAAAAAGTGATTTTTCCCAACTTCGCAGCCCCCTCCCCCTCCCATCAAGTCACCATGGCCTGTACGCCTATGCATCTTATAATGCATTTCTCTGCTTTCCATTACTACATTTGTCGGCCATTTATAGTCTATCGGTATCGGGTCTGCAACTAAAAGTTTTTTTTAGGAGAGAGTGGGGAAGGGGGAGGGGGTACCCTTGGACTTTCCGCCACTTCACATTCCTTCTACACCGATAAACCACACTCTGATATACGGAACAACACCAAACCAAACTCTGGTAATATACTTATCGCGAAAAACGGAGAAATCGTAACGTTAATTGATCGGAGAGTGCTTCAAATGAATACTACTAAATTTATTCCACAATAAAGTGAATTCATTAATTTTAATGAGTCAAATTCATATTTTGCTAGAATACGTAACCGCGTTACTTACCTAAGTAAGCAGAATTTGCAATCAAAAAGTAGTGAGGCGGTGTAATCTGGCCTGCTTGCCGTTACGGATACTTATTTCGTTAAAACGAAATAATTATTTCGTTAAAACGAAATAATTATTTCGTTAAAACGGAATAATTATTTCGTTAAAACGAAATAATATTTCGTTTTTTCGAAATATTATTTCGTTAAAACAAATAATTATTTCGTCAAAACGAAATAATATTTCGTTAAGATGAAATATTTCGTTAAAACGAAATAATTATTTCGTTAAAACGAAATAATATTTCGTTATTTCGAAATATTATTTCGTTAAAACGAAATAAAATAAAATTGAAACCTGTCTCCTACCGGGCTCCATAGTATATATTTTTTCAGGAGTCACTGTGGCAGAGGATTTCCTTAAAATCCAGAATAACACAACCATTGACAGAAAAATCTGGTAGTAAATTATTATCTTGGATTTCACAAAAGTTTTACATAAAACTACACTGGCTTATAATACATGTTTCCGATAGTGCAGTTAAACAAATCCTAAGTGGCTTTTTTGAAAAAGTGGAGGAGAATGTTTTCTTGAAAACCACTTCCAACAAGAATATTGCCACCGTACTTAGCACAGTCGTGCTCACTACCTCTATTGGGGACAGTTCGAGGATTCCGCATTACGTTGCATGTGGGGGGATGGGGTGCACTGATTACCATGTACGGCAGACCCCCACTGAAATCTGAGTGTGAAGGACACATCCGTAGAGACAGCCGCGTTAACATGGAAAATAAAACTTATGCATTAGCCTTGCAGGGTGAGCCAAAACCTTACGAAATTTCTGCTGAAGATCCAGACCATTCAACTTACAAGACATTCTTAAGTATCATGCAAACGAAATCCGAGAAAAAATCCGTAAGCTTCGTGATAATCAGCTAAACTTCATACGTCAGGCGGTAACTTCCTTATCTGTCATTTCAGAAACTGAAAACTGATATTCCATCAGAAACTGAACGTTCCAACGGTGATGACAATTTTTCTGACAAAACTTCTAACTGTGAAGACATTTCCAGTTCCAAAATTCACATAGAACAAACAGACATTCACGACGACAAAGTTAATATTCAAGATTGTGTGATTCGTGAGGCTGGCGATCAGTTGGAGGTGGAAGATTAGGTGATCAGCTACCCCGATAGTCGATGTCATTTCTCCATCACAGGATCCCTCCCCCTTCTCTAGATCGGCACTCACCATTTATGGACGAAGAGGATGTCCCTCTGTCCTGTCTTAAACGTGACCTAGAAATTTCCTCTGGGTCCGTCTAGAAGGCCAAAAAGCAAACACAAAAAACAGCACACCTAAACCTAGTTCCTCCATGAAGGGTAACAAGAAAGCTAAGGCCTTCCCTCCCACCATCCTTAACTCTTAAACTGCTGATTATTTTCAAGATATTTTTCTTCAAATCTAGTCATGGCTGCTGTAAAGCAGCCATGACTAGAGCTCATGAAAAATTAATCTACATACAACAAGAAATCATTGGTGAAAAAATTCATTCAATTTACAGGGAAAAATATGTTTAAATATGCCTTAATTATACTTAGAGCAGTGACAAGAGAAACCCTGCGTTGGGTATGGATATCTGCCAGCAGCATGTAAAGAGTTAAAACAGATATCAACAAGGAGAAGCAGGTCATTGTAAAAATACCTAATGGATAATTTACCACACCATTCAGTTCAAAACACTTTTTTTACCCTATTTTCGCTCCTGGACGACGAGATTGCCCACCGCCCCTCACCTTCGGGTGTTTTCCTTGTTTTACGACAAGACCTAAATTTCAGTCATTTCATCTTACAAATCCCTTGAATTCTTTAAATACAGTCATGGCGAAAGTTATTAATAAAACGAAAGAAGGTCGTTCTCGTCTTCATGATTTGGAAACAATTTATAAGGAATTACTTTCGATTGAACAATCTAATACAGGCTAAGTGACGAATGAGATAGTGACGGTTAGGGCTCTTATGCAAGTATTACATGAGAAAAAACTCGCTGAGCTTTTATCCGCCCCCGAGCTTCTTATGTCGAAAACCAGGAAAAAAACCTTCTAAATATTTTTCTCAGAGTTTCGCAGAGGAAAATCGAAAATAATTAACCAGTTAATGGTGGAGGATTACACTTTGAATGATCCTTTGGAAATTTTCCAGGCCTTTGTATCCTTTTATTCTGAATTATTTTCGGCTAAACCAATTGACTCTGTAATTGCTGCGGATTTGTTATCTGATTTACCCCGGGTATTTTCTACTGACGCTGTAGCCTTGGAAGTAGATATCAACGTGGAATGGATTGAGAAAGGCATTGCTGATCTATCTATTAACAATGCACCAGGATCTGATAGTTTGCCGGATTAGTTCTACAAGACTTTTTCCGCAATCGCAGCTCTTTGGATTCAAAGACTGTATAATTCCTGTCTCAGGGAAACCCATTTATCTCCTTCCCAGCGTCATTCTCCAATTACACTACTTCTAAAAGAGCCTGCTCATCCTGAAGTAGTATCCAATTATCGCCCTATTAGTCTTCTTCGTTTCGTTTACAAAATACTTAGTAAACTTCTCATGAATCGGTAGAGAGGGGTGATAGGTTTTATTATTCACCCCGACCAGACGTGCGGAGTTCCTGGGCGTTCAATTATTGATAACCTACATCTGTTACGTAATAGTGCACACCCACGCAGTGGCGTGGGCGCACATAGGTAACCCAAGTACGTATCCATGATTTTATAATTTTTCTATATACCATGCAACAATCTCCACGCAATGATTTCTCCCTTTCAGTGTATCCGCTGCAAGGGAGAAACCGTTGTGTGGAGATTGACCATGCAACAGAGTTTGGGGTGCCATCTGGCGGCGTGGCTCTCCCACTGGCAAAAAATCCAGAATCATTGTAACGGATATCTAATTGTTTTTGGCTTTTCAAAGGGCATTATGTAAAGTTTATTGTCGCAGAATACTGGAAACCATGAGAAATAATTAAGTAATGAAGTGACTTTCGAAGTTAGGTGGTTGTTGGCGAGTTAGGTATTGTTTGAAAGTTCGAAGTGCCAATGTCGTCCGTTGTCGGTTTCGTCAGATTCAAAAGCCCAGTTTCAATTTTAATTGAGAACGTACACTTCACGAAAAGTTGACAACGAATAAAAAAATAAAACCAGTGATTTATTGACACTTTTAGTGGGCCTTTTTCATTTGTGGGGACCTTAGCCCGATTTCATTAGAAACAGCCGGAGTTCGGATGAATTCAAGTTATGTTGACGTACCGTCTGGGGAAATCTTTGTTTTCAAAACACGGGCATACAGTCTTGTAGTAAAATTTTACAGAAACAGACATACACGCGAACAGCGATATTCGTTTATTTCCAAGATTTGTCTTCACAAATTCACTGGCTCTAGTATATGAACTATTTTTACCAGTGATACAATACAATGTCAGTTTAAGACTGTCAGAATTACAGTGTAGCGGCCAGCCAATTTTGTGATCCGACGTGTTCTCTAAATACCAGAACCACTCAGAACTCCCATTTAAATTACACTTCCTCTGTGTTTTGGTAAACAATGTTTTAATTCCTGGATACTTTAGGCTTTGCAACCAGAATAGAACTGAATTCATCGTCAAACTGATCAATGTCGTCGCCCTCCTCGTCTGACCAACATCTGGAGGTGGGGATTCTGATAATTAGTAGTATAGTACATGTAGGTTTCTCCAAAAATAGCAAAAATCATTTAAAAAGCCTAAATACCAACGCCCCCATAACCGACCTCTAAATAACTTTTGCACACTGATTCCAGAGAAAATATTTCATTTCTACTAATTCTAGTTTGTTTTAGCATTCAAAAGGAAACTGAAATTTAATTTATTTCAAAATGTGTGACGGCATTTCTGTCTGTCCATCCATCCATCAGTGAGTTGGAAAACTCATAACCTGGACGATTCGTACCTCTGGCAATTGGTACCTTTTGCTGGACAATTCGTACCCCAATGCTTGGACAATTCATGCCTTTTCCCAGGACAATTTGTACCCCTCCTCTGGGCAGTATCTGACAGTTCGTTCCCACTCTGGACAATTTGTATCCGCTTCTGCAAATTCATACCCTGTTTAATTAACCCCCTCAGAAAAAATATACATGGAGATGGGGTTGGGAGAGGATTATAAACTTGGAGAAATGATAAAAAAAAGGCGATGTCATTTCTATTATTTGAAAAAGACACAGAATATCAAATTTCATGACTTAAAGTAAAAAGCAAGTAGACACTTAAAAGATTCATCGTCACCACGGCAAAACGAAAATGCTCTATTGAGGGAGCTCAGAATTAAATTAATTAAATTATTAAGGCGACATGCTCTTTAACTTATTATTTGGGACGTCATAAAATTATTTATTGTTAGATCTTCACCAATTTAAAGAATTATTGTGGCTTCATTAAAAAAAATAGTGTTTTAACTGTAAAACTACATCCATTACTATCTACTATAAATTTTCTTTTACCACGTACAGACCCGAAGTTGATAATACTAGAGATCGCTTTTTCACTTATGCTGTTAAGCGATGGCTCACCCATTGAAGTTTCATTTCTATGCATAAATCATGTTTTGATTGGTTGTTTCATGCATATGTTTATGTTTGTATTACTATCACTCCGTCAACTTTTCATTTCACTCAGCCAAAACATGAGTCAAAAACATTTAAATAGTTAATACCAGGCCTGAAAATAAGCAGTCTGACATTCACAGAATGAGGTTTACAGAGGGTGAATTTGATGATGCTATCCCATAAAGTGGGCCAATGTATCCTCTGGGCACCTCTTTCTGTTTAGTTTTGAGACCCTGATTCATATTGAGGTTCACAGGGGGGTAAATTTAGTTTTGCTACCCTCCTGTGCAGGGTACCACCATTAAATTCACCCTCTGGGGACCTCATTTTGCAGATGAGAGGCTGCTTATTTTCTGGCTTGGTTAATACATGAGACAGTTTAGTACACTTACTTGAGACAGCTTGTACCAAAAAGGAGACAATTCATAACTTTTACTGGGACAATTCATACCTTTTGTCTAGACAATTTGTACCTTATTGTCAAGACAATTCGTACCCCCTAATTGTGGTATGAATCGTCCAGGGTGCAAGTTGTCCAGGAACCGTCCATCACAGACCGCGATTCTTTGCTTTTCATTTACCCAGTTGTACATGTACATTTTCAGTAACTGGCTTCTGACTATTTTTCACACTGTACCCCCCTCCACCTTACACACACACACATACACAAATATATTAAACATGAAAGAGCACTATCTTTTTGAATATCTGATTCATCCTCTCTGGAAAACATACATGTACATTGTATTTTTCTTAATTTTACTCTTTTTATCAAAATGTGTCATGAGTGTCTGTAGGGATTAAATCCAAGGTTGTGAAAGTGCCTTTATGGGTATTTGCAGCATAAGCACCACACTACAGAAGCAATATTTGATGGTTTTAGGCATTTTTGTGGTGCTATGAGATACCACATGACCTGCACTGTCATGCTGTTGGAAAAAAATCAATGTGTAATGTTTTGTCAGAGACATACCAATGATCTAGGTGCCTTAATTAAGAAATCTGAGAGATTTTTAAAAAAAAAACTTTTTTACAAAAATTGGAAAATATTCATCAAACATATTGTGAAATATCTTCAGAAGCCAGAATGTGATTTAAAAACTATCGCAAATGAGAAATATAATATCATAAGAAGTTTGTTTTGTGTCAACATCAATTAATTTATGAATTATATCATAGTTTTGGATGAAAGTGGGGACACATTCAGGGCTATATTTTACCACATCAATATGTACATGTAGAAGAAAATTTGACATCATTTGTTAGGATAAAATGGCACTATCTACTGATATTGGTGATTTATATAGCTGCAACACCAGTTTTTAAAACAAAATTGACATTCATTTTGTTTTGTGTGGAGTGAAATGAGACAGATTTTTCCCCAAACTATTGTCTGCTGATGCAGATTTTAGTTTTATTTTGGGATCATTGCGGTAGTTTTCAAAGAAAGCAGTGAATTCTCAAGCAGAAATGACTCTTTTATCAAATGAAAGAGGTAAAATGTATCTTTGGAAGGATTACAATGAAGCTAAAATCCCTCCCAATCATTTTTACACACTTAGCAAAATCCCCCCCCTCCCCTACAGTTTTTGAGGGTAGTACCACAATCTCCCACATTATTTTAAGAGCAGTTTAAAGAGCAGTACAAAAATCCCCCCCCCCCCCCCCCCCGGCCTTTTACACCAAAAGGTTAAAAAGCATTCCAAGAGGAATTAAAAACTTATGTATTTAATTTGTAAATTACATAAACACTCATTTACAAGAAAACATGCCTCAGTAACTATTTATCAGGACAGTTACTTATTTTTTTATTGCAGTTTAAGGAAGTGCTCGGCCTTGAGTGGTAAAAAGTTTTGGACATTCTTGTATGGCTTTAAATATACTTCTAACAAATTAGTGTGGGGGGGGGGGGGGTTCACCAGAAATTAAGGAGGGAGGAATTTCTGTTCACCTGAAAAAAAACATGGAGGGGGGGCATTTTTGTGCATTGTGTGAAAAATGATTGGGTGGTTGTGGGGAGTGTGGGGGGGGGGGGGGGTTGTCAGGTAAAAGTTTTGTAGGTTACCCTTTGGAAGGTTTGGGGCTAATTATAGGAAATACATACATGTAAATGCACATGTATTTTGGCTTCCAACACTGATTTAATTATTATTTTTTGGATATTACACGTATTTCACATTTAAATGTTCATTCAAGAAACACAGACCGAATAATACTGTTTTATTTTTTTGAAAAGTTATATTTTTGTCACAGTCAGCAATAAAGGCCATATATTGCCAAAAATAATGCAGTTAAATGCATCTTGAGCAAGTGTGGCATCCAGAACTGAGTAGCACACTATAACCTCCGGCAAATACCAAAAGCACATATAACCACCTATTTTACCTATTAACACATTTAATTAAAGCATGGTTTCCCCTCATATTACTTGTTATAGAGGGGATTCCAATTATATTCCAATCCTTTCCCAAATCACCATCCAAACACTCAGCCAGAAAACCCATATTTCACTTGTATTCTGATTCACTGGTATAATAGAAGTTTTCTCCATATTATGATTCCCCGTGGGAACCCTAGGAAATAAGCAGCACTTGTTTACTGTGGTAAACCAGTTCTGCTTTACTAGTAAAATAGGACCCAGTCACCAATGCTTGGGGTGAAAGTCCTCTAAAATGGGCAACATGTATATCAATGATTGACTAAACTTGACTTCATCTCCATGTTGTGCCACGATTAGCCATTGTGCATAAATATGTGACGTTAACCACCAACAAACAAACCATATTATGATAACCCTTTACCTTGCATGTACATGAAAAGAAGATACCACTTTTGAATAACTAATTTCTTTTCATTTTTTTGGTCAAAAACATAGCTATGCACCCCCCCCCCCCCCCCCTCACTGGAATGAGCTGAACATGCTCATTCCAATGAGGGGGTCATAAGCTATGTTTTTGATGCCACAAAATGCAAAAATAATTAACATTGAATGGCAATTTTGGTGAATGGTGCTAGCCGGTTTTGGCCATTACATTGAGTGAATGATTAATAGAAGCTTTCTCCATATTATGATGTTAACCCTTTACCTTACATGAAAAGAAGATAGCACTTTTGAATAACTAATTTCTTTTTTTTGGCATCAAAAAACATAGCTATGACCCCCCCACCCCTTCCACTAGAATGAGCCGAACTAGCTCATTCCAATGAGGGGTCATAAGCTATATTGTTGATGCAAAAATAATGAACATTGAATGCCAGTTTTGGTGAATGGTGCTAGCCTGTTTTGGCCATTACAATGAGTGAGTAATGAAAAATGTTAAAAACCAATTTCTTCATTCACAGAGTATTTTGGAACATAAATTTGGGAACAGGGGGTGGGGGTACATTGGGAAAAGTAACAAAGTTGCAAATGTAAATGAATGGCTTTGTGCACATACCAATATAGTAGTCTGATACTAGTGTTGTCAGGGTCCCCATGTTATAGCACAAAACTACATTAACAATTGTCCCTCTACCACCCATACTGAACCCCTCAGCTGACGAGAAAGTTAACAGCAAACACTCTCAGTTTCCTATGATTTGCTTTAGTACTGCAGCACTCAGGGTCCACCAAGTTTTTTTTCTATTTGACAACCCTGTCCTGGCTCTTCTCACTATATTTTTCATTGTATGTCAGTCAGTATTCCTATGTACATGCAGACTGTCACTTTCAAAATATGTGATTGCATGTCTGTCTGTCCATCATACCATTCCTCTGTACATGTAGCCTGTCACTTTCAAGATATGTGATTGCATGCCTGTCTGTCCATCACACAAAGTGTTGGTTTGTTTTTCATTTGCACAGTTCTACATTTTCAATAACTGGCAATTGACCGCCCCCCCCCCCCCTCCTCCCATACACACACATACACAAATATATTAAACATTAAAGAGCACTACATTCCTGAAGCAAATATCTGAGTCATCCTCACTGGGTACTATGCATACATGTATTTTCCATAATTTCACTCTTTTTATCAGAATGGGTGCCTGTAGGGATTAAATCGAAGGTTGTAAACGAGCCCTTGTGGGTTACAGTGGGTACATGTACTTGTGGGACACGCACATCACTACAAAATCAATATTTGATGGTTTTAGGCATTTTAGCAGTGCTATGAGATACCATAGGAGCAGTGCTCAGCTGGCCATACCGTTGGAAAAAATCAGTGTTAAATGTTTTGTCAGTGCCATACCAATGACTCTAGGTCCCTTAACTGAGAAAGTGAGGCTTTCACAAGAGTGGCAAAATATTCATCAAATGCATTGTGACATATCTTCAGAAGCCAGAATGTGATTTAAAAACTATCACAAATGGGAAATTTAATTTCACAAGAGGTTTGTTTTGCGTCAACATCAATTAATTTATGAATTTTAGTTTTGATAAAAAGGGGCATACAAGGGGACACCTTCAGGGGTATATTTTGCCACATCAGTATGTACATGTAGAAGAGAATTTGACATCAGTTGTTAGGATAAAATGGTACTGTCTATTGATATTGGTGAATTATATAGCTGCAACCCCAATTTTTGAATCAAAATTGACATTCACATTGTTTTGTGGGGTTGGAACACCACTCTTTGTCTTGGTATATGGCTAAATGAGACAATTTTTTCCTCAAAGTATTGCATGCTGATGCAGATTTTAGTTTTATTTTGGGGATTAGGTTAGTTTTCAAAGAAAAGCTAGATGAATTCCTTACCTCTCAGCTTACTCTTTAGGTAACAGAGTAGAAAAATGTATTGGAGGCAACAGCAGTTTTTAAGCCATTTGACACAGTTGGGATAGTTTTTCTTTAAAACAACAGATTTCCTATGTTTTTAACTCAGTGGAATTCTCATGCAGAATGACTCTTTTGTCACGTGAAAGAGGTTAAAATGTATCTTTGATAGGATTGGGGTTGATTAAGGAAATACATAATTTGGCTTCCGAACCTGATTTAATTATTATTTTGAGAGATTATTTCACATTTAAAAATGCATTGGGGTAACACACACCTTACAGTACTTTTTTATTGTTTTGAAAAATATGTTTTTGTCAGTAAGGGCTATACATGTATATTGCAAGCAAATTCACATCTTGAGCAAGTGTAGCCTCAAGTGGCACAATACAGCCTTCAGCAAATGCCAAATAACAACCAATTTTACCCTACGTGTACACATGTATAAATAAACGTAATTAAACCATGGTTCCTCATCACAGTACTAGGGGCAGAGGGGGTTTCCGATCTTCCAACCCCCTTCCAAATTACCATTCAAACCCACAGCCAGAAAGGCCATATAGCACTTTTATTTACTGGTATTTAGATGTTTGTCTGAATTATGCTGTTAACCCTTTACTTAACATGAAAATCTGATTACCTTTGCCCACAAACTTATTGACTCACTAATTTTTTTGTGTCAAAAACATGACTTTTTACACCATTGGAATGACCTCATTCCAATGAGGGGTCATAAGCTATCTTTTTGACACAAAAAAAAAAACGAGAAAATAGTGAACATGGATTGGCAATACTTGTGAACTGCACCAGCAGCTTTTGACCGTTATATTTGGTAAAGGGTTAAAAAATGTTAGAAAATGATTTCTTCATTGAAAGAGTATTTTGGAACACAAATTTGGGGGTGGGTATAGTGGAAAAAATAACACAGTAAAGTTGCAAATGTGAATGAATGTCATTTGTGCACAGCTACCAATAAAGCAGTCTAGTACTAATAAAGTAGTCTAGTACTAAATTTTTCCTCTTATTTGATGCACGACCCTCTGTTTTTAGGTCGGAACAAGTTCGCTGAGGGTTATACTTGACAAAGATATTTGAATTCCCAAATTAAAGTGATGCGATCAAATTTTGTTTAGTTCGAGCGATGTTGTCATGTTCCCATGTTACAGCACAAAAACTAGTGTCAACTGTGAAATATTGTTCTCCCTCCTTGAATCAAGTCCCTACCTCCCACCCACCCATATTGAAGCCTCAGTTGATGAGAAACAATTGGAAAAACTGTGCAGTCAATCTCATACACTCCCAGGTTCCTATGATTTGCTTTGGTACTGCAGCACTCAGGGTCCATTGACGTTTTTTCCATTTGACAATCTTGTCCTGGCTCTTCTAACAAAATTGTCCATTGTATGTCAGTTTTTATTTCTGTGTAGACTTTCAATTTGTATAACTACATGTCTGTCTGTCCATCAAACAGATTGTTTCTTTGCTTTTCATTTGCCTGGTTGTACATTTTCAATTACTGGCAGCTGACTATATTTCACACTCCCCCCCCCCCCCCCCCCCCCCCCCCCCATTCATTCACAAATACATGTATATTAAACACTACAAAAACCCAATTTTTTTTAGCAAAATGGGTGTTTGTGGGAATTAAATCCAAGGTTGTGAAAGTACCCTAATGGATACTTGCTGCTCAAGCAAAACACCACAAAATCAATATTGAATGCTTTTAGTCATTTTAACAGTGCTATGATATACCACATGAGAGGTACTGGTCATACTGCTGAAACAAGCAATGTTTTATGTTTTGTCAGTACCATACCAATGACTCTAGGTGCCTTAACTAAGAAAACTGGCTTTTTGTTTTTTACAAAAATTACAAATGATTCACCAAACACATGATGTGAAATGTCTTCAGAAGCCTGAATGTAATTTAAAAAACGATCACAAGTAGGATATTTAATGCCACATGTTGTTTGTTTTGTGTCAACATTAATTAAGGTATGAATTGAGGGCTATTTTTTTTTTTTTATTTTTACCACATCAGTATAAATTTCCCATTTTCCGTTCTCTCAAGGCTTCCTCCCTAGGCTTGGTATGATCTAGTGGCGGCATAATGAATCTAGTATGCCTAGGTGGAGGCTGGTACGGTCGTGCCGACGTTCTGTGGTAGTAGTTCGATCTAGGAGATGTTCTAATTGATCGAATGGTTGGAAGCAGAAGTAGTTATGAAAGCCGTTCAGTTGAACCTGGTATAAATCAGTCCGTGGCGGACGTGATAGAGATAGCGCCGCTATAGGTATTGGTGTCAAGGTCAGAGGACACGGAGATGGGTAGATGCTCACCCAAGACGCTATATCCTCGCAGGAGGATGCGATAGGTAGCGGAGGATGCGGTGGATAGCAGATCATGGTCATGATCATGCGTTCAAATATTTAATTGCCTGTAGTAAATGTGCTCATCGAGACCCAGCCCCATGTGTGTGTGTGTGTGAGGGTGGGGGGGGGGGGGGGGGGGGCAAGTAGACCGTAGGTTGGTACCGGTTAATTGTGATAGGCTGTACTGTCTGTGGGAGACCGGATGGTCGGTGGGTGGGCCTCTCCGACACTATGCCTTGTAGGCAGTAGTTGGACAGTTAGGGTGTCCTTAAGGTTTGTGCAGCGTTTGAAAGCCAGAATTGGAGGCTCCGGGAATAGTCTACGCAGTGTGGTACTGCTGGATGTGAGTTCCCAATATTTTAGGAGTGCCTTCTTGATGTTAGAAATGTACGGTCGTAGTGGAGACCAGAGGTGGCTCCATATTAGCTTTATTTGTCCGACCCCGATTCGTGTTTGTAAGCAACGTGGGTCGATCCGTGAAGTTGACAGTGGTGAGTACACTTTCAACCCCGTGGTAGGCGTTTATTCACAAACTGTTCTTTGTGGTGTGTATATCGAGTTTCAGATGAGCTGTTGCGTATAAAGCGTGCCAGTTCACCCTTGATGAAACCCATGAAAGTGGCAGGTGGGTGAGCGGATTGGCGGTGGAGGTATTCGAATGTTTCCGTTGGTTTTGATGTGGAGAAGCACATCCAGAACGCCGGTGGCTTGGAATCGATCACCTTTGTAAATCTCGGTATCAAGGAACGTGACCCCGGTGGTCGAGGCTTCATAAACAAGGCGAAATGTCGGGTGTGATTGGTTATCTCTTTCCATGAAGCTATGCAGGTCCGCTTCGGATCTCGTCCAGATGATAAAGGTATCATTACGGTATCGGAGCCATTTGTGGATTTTGCTCTGGCCCATTAAAAGTAGTGTGGTCTCCCAGGTATGGCCCGTCCTATCGGCTATTCAGGACTGGCCTTACTGCCCATGGCAGCTCCCAATGTTTGGATATAGGACTCGAGTACTCACCCTCCAACCATGAACCTTTGTGTCCACTACTAACCGGGTAAAAACCCCACCTATTATACCTACCATTCCAGGGCTTGTCCTGAGCTATACCAGAGACGGCATACTGCGGCATTTAGCCAGAATACTCGTGACTGAACGGCCATGACTAGGCCATTATATATATACGCTCATACCAGTGATGTTCACTCTTTTACAGGACCTAAGCGACAATGCCGCGCGCGGAATTTCCACGTGGCTTCTCGTGTCAAACCAGAATCAGCGTACACGACGTCGAATGGAACGACACTCCATACTAACTAGTAAACACATCACTAATCTATCGAATTACACCCTCAGTATACCCGAGAAGATTGTACTCGGCAAGGGCCTTAAATTTATACCAACGCCTCCACAACCTATCAAATCTTTCTTCATTGAGGATATCCAATTGCTTCACAATAGAATGCGACTGAGAGTTATACATGCTGACCAACAGGGGCTTCATTAGCCCCTTCCACAAGAGGACCAATACCGCTCCAACCACTTGTCACAATGTTGCAGTGGAAACACACCTATCTAAGACGAAAATAGAACTCCTACGGTGTCTTAACCCCTCGCGCCTTCGCATCTGCCGCAATAATATGACCAAGGCGGAGCGAATTGCGATAATTAACCTCCGGCGGAACCTCGACATTGCCATCAAACAGTCGGAAAAAGGCAAATCAACTGTTCTAATCAACCGCGCCACCTATGTAGCTGTGGGCCTTCGTCAACTTACCTCGACCCTCCACTATAAACTGTTCCCCATGATATAACGGCACGTACCACACTCGACGTCGGGAATCACATGGGATGTGTGTACAGTTACCGCGATATTGATAATAAAATGCATACATCGCTTCAACCTAAATTGGACACCACCAAACAGCCTGTCCTCTACCTTCTACTAAAGATACACAAGGACTCGCCTACAACGATTCTTTTCCTGGTTCCCATTGTGAAGAAACAACATACGTATATACGTATATACGGGACACTGCCCACTCCATCCAACTCATTGAGGAGGCACCTATCCATACTGATTCCATCCTCGTTTTTGCCGACATTGCCAATATGTACACCAACATATCGCACGAGGAAGCTATGGCATCTGTCGAACGGGCTGTGATTGAGAACCATAATTTACCATACCTCATACCCAGACCATCGACTACTTCACTACTAACGCTCCTTAAGCTTATACTTGAGCGCAAATGCTTCCAGTTTGATGGACAGTCCTATATCCAAACATTGGGAGCTGCCATGGGCAGTAAGGCCAGTCCTGAAATAGCCGATATCACGGCCCATATCTGGGAGACCACACTACTTTCAATGGGCCAGAGCAAAATCCACAAATGGCTCCGATATCGTGATGATACCTTTATCATTTGGACGAGATTCGAAGCATACCTGCATAGCTTCATGGAAAGAGCTAACCAATCACACCCGACATTTCGCTTTGTTCATGAAGCCTCGAACACCGAGGTCACGTTCCTTGATACCGAGATTTACAAAGGTGATCGGTTCCAAGACACCGGCGTTCTGGATGTGCGTCTCCACATCAAACCAACGGAGATATTCCAATACCTCCACCGCCAATCCGCTCACCCCTGTCACTTTCAGGGGTTTCATCAAGGGTGATCTGGCGAGCTTTATACGCAACAACGCATCTGAAACACGCTATACACACCACAAAGAACGGTTTGTGAATAAACGCCTACCACGGGGTTACACCATGCAGGAAA
Organism: Pictodentalium vernedei; assembly: GCA_031216915.1. Classification (NCBI taxonomy): domain Eukaryota; kingdom Metazoa; phylum Mollusca; class Scaphopoda; order Dentaliida; family Dentaliidae; genus Pictodentalium; species Pictodentalium vernedei. The sequence continues at coordinate 864,863,036 of CM062297.1, forward strand.
TTGAACTTGTACTCACCACTGTCAACTTCACGGATCCATCCATGCACGCTGCTTACAAACACGAATCGGGGTCGGACAAATAAAGCTTATATGGAGCCACCTCTGGTCTTCACTACGACCTTCTTCCGGAACATTTCTAACATCAAGAAGGCACTCCTAAAATATTGGGAACTCATATCCAGCAGTACCACACATGCGTAGAATATTCCCGGTGCCTCCAATTCTGGCTTTCAAACGCGGCACAAACCTTAATGACACCCTAGTATGTGTCCAACTACCACCTACAAGGCATAGTGTCGGAGAGACCCACCCACCGACCATCCGGTCTCCCACTGGCAGTACAACTCACCACAATTAACCGGTACCAACCTACAGTCTACTTGCCCCCCCCCTCCCTCCCCCACGCACACATGGGGCTGGGTCTCGAGGAGCACATTTACTACAGGCATTTACCTATCTGAACGCATGATCATACCACCTGCTACCCACCACAATTCGCATCCTCCTACGAGGATATAGCGTCTCGGGTGAGCATTTACCCATCTCCGTGTCCTATGACCTTGACACCAACACCTATAGCAGCGCTATCTCTATCACGTCGCCAAGGGCTGATTTATACCAGGTTCAACCGAACGGCTTCCATAACTACTTCTGCTTCCAACCATGCGACAAATTAGAACATCTCGTAGATCGAACTACCACCACAGAACGTCGGCACGACCGTACCAGCCTCCACCTAGGCATACTACAATCATTATGCCGCCACTAGATCATACCAAGCCCAGGGAGGAAGCTTTGAGGGAACAGAGAACGAGGCACGCCCCCGATTGAATTAAACATGTTCAATCACCTGACTGGACCTACGGCACTCGCCCTCCATCCACCGCGGGCATTCCTGACCAACGGGAGCTTGACGTAGAGTTGTTTGATGAGGTGGAGAAGTATAAACAGGCGGTCAAAGACACCATTGTGAACCACCTCAACCAGTGGGCTGCCAAAGACCCTGTTGACCTGCACACTGGCAGTAGTGGCGATCAGAAGATTGCGGACATGGCAGCCAAGATTTCACTACTCGTAGCCAAACAACTGCTGCAAGAGGCACCCAAAGCAGCTACTGTCCCACAGACAATGGACAAACCGGATGAATCCACGTCCACCAGCAAGGTAGAATCCTGGCTGTAGACCCTACGCTACGCAAATAAACGGCCCTTTTCAGGGCTACCCACAATATTAGAAAGAGTGATACTTATACATACTCACTGCCTTCATATTTACAAAAGACAAGCTCCCTCGAAGGAGCATAGAACAAACCATAACCTATACGGGAGTTGAGTTCTCACCCGAACTGCTTAACCTGGCGCACAGCCAAATAAGAACATCAATACTCATTCCTCTATATGCGTTCCACCATGTGGAGACCGCACCCCTGCGCAACGTAGGAGGCTATATTTCCAGTCGTGAGCCCGTAACCTCGGGCCAACCTATGGTCCATCTACGGTGATCATATATCGATAGCCTAATGCCGTTTCCACACCACCTTTCATAAACACGGGATTTATGAGATTATACATGTACGCAACCGGGTCCCTCCCCCCCCCCCCAAGTGGGGGTTCCAGCCGTGTAATACGACGGTATTATGAACATGGCACTCCGTGATCAATCTTGACACGAACTGATGGAGCTCTCTTTAAATCCAGCTCATATCACCAAGCAACACGCCCCCCCCCCCCGGGACCGGGCTTATAGGGATGGGCTATCATGGCCCTCCCCATCTCGCACCACTGTTAGATGACCGCATCCAAAGCTTGAGGGTCAACCTAGTGGCTACTAGGTCTCCCCACTTGCGCCCTGGTGAAAAGTTCTTTGCACCATGGTGAAAAGTAATTTGCACCATGGTGAAAAGTATTTTGCATCATGGTGAAAAGTAATTTGCACCATGGTGAAAAGTAATTTGCACCATGGTGAAAAGTAATTTGCACCATGGTGAAAAGTACTTTGCACCATGGTGAAAAGTAATTTGCACCATGGTGAAAAGTACTTTGCACCATGGTGAAAAGTAATTTGCACCATGGTGAAAAGTACTTTGCACCATGGTGAAAAGTACTTTGCACTATGGTGCAAAGTACTTTTCACCATGGTGAAAAGTAATTTGCACACTGGTGAAAATTCAAAAAAAATAATAATGCATGTCAGGTATGGGCTGCCGTAATAAAGGCTTCAGCAAAATCGAACTCTCCCCGAAAATCTTCTTGACCATAACTTGTGTATTGTGGTCAAAGAAGAATTATCTGCCCTTTGTTATTGCATTGAAAACAGAAAACAGGTGAAAAGACAGTGCAACACGATATTCATCAACACTCATGTCCTGTCCGCACCAACGGTGATGGATTGTAAAATTTCATATATTTACCAAATGCTGTTTCCTTTGCTGAATTGGAACTTGTCCCCTGCTCCATATTTACAGAACCCGATAAATTTATATACTCATTTTTTAACTACAACTTCAAACTCTTTGAACCAACACGTATTTTTTCCTCAGCACATATGACAACAGCTAGAAAGAAGACTGAGGAACAGCTGCAGATTTTCTCCCTCTGTGGAATTGGAAAATTGATTTCCAGCCTTCAGAAATATTCTCTACTTGATGTTGATTTCTACGTAAGGCGGTTATTGCCACCTGTAATTTTTTATGTCGTAAATACGAAATAAAAAAAAATTGATTTACTGGTGGCACTAACTGGCTTCCCCGTAGATTTCCATATCGTTGATATTCTCCACGTTTTGAGACATTTGCCTTATTTTCTTCATGCATGTGGAGAAGCTAACTGGGCGCGCGGTGGCGTTGCGGTAACCGGTTCTCAGATCACTGAAGTTAAGCAACGTCGAGCCCGGTAAGTCCTCGGATGGGTGACCGTCTGAACAATCGATTCGGACTCCCGCGTTGTGTCCTTGGGCAAGGCACTTAACCCCGACTGTCCACATGGGGGCACAATGACACCGCGTTCTAAGGCGTACTGCACGTCAATGGTGCGCATGTATTCAACCAATCTAACCCTGCCTATGCTGCAGTGCGGAGTTACGATGTTGGGGAGCTGGCAGCTGCTCGTCGTTGCTCGGTGGTTCTCTCCGGGTACTCTGGCTTCCTGCACTCGTAAAACTGTCACGGTCATGATTAGCCATTGTGCATAAGTAAGTGATCTTAAGCACCAATAAATAAATAAATAATCTTAATGCATGTACAGTCAAAATTAATGTGCAAGAAAAAATCCATTCGAAGTCAACGACAAATCCTCGTTTGAAACAATCCAGCCTTTAGTACCCACTGACTCTATCGAAGCAATTCACAAATTAAAGCAAGTTCATGAATGGTGGTATATTATTGAATCCGGTAGGTGACAGGTTTCACTCTTATTTTATTTCGTTTTAACGAAATAATAATTCGAAATAACGACATAAGTATCTGTAGCGGTGAGCAGGGCCAGGTTACACGGCCTCGCTAGTTTTTGATTGCAAATTCTGCATACTTAGCTAGTAACACGGTTACGTATTCTAGAAAAATGTGAATTTTACTCATTAAAATAAATGACTTCACTTTATTGTTGAATAAATTTAGTCGTGTTCACTTTGAACGCTCGCCAATCAATTAACGTTATGATCTTTCTGTTTTTAGCGATATGTGTATGAAGGAATATTCCAAGGGTATTTTTTTGTTCGTGTTGTCCCATATATCATAGATAGAGGATATGGAATGTGTGTTTTTCTCATATAATATTTATGAAACGAGTCTAAGAATTTTCCGTTTTGGCGAGACTCTGGCGAGCCCAAACGGAAAATTCGGACGAGTTTCATAAATATTATATGAGAAAAATACTCATTTCATATTCTATTTATCATATGACACACACACGCACAAATTAGCCACTTAGTATGACTTTTTAATCCATCACCTAACTTGAGTTGCAGATGACACTTGGAAAAACATCCTCGTATAACTAAAAATTTTCATTTGTTGCTTCCAAAACATAGGTTATGACCCCTCATTGCAACGAGCTCGTCGAGCTCGTTCCAATGAAGGGTCATAACCTATGTTTTGGAAGCAAAAAGTGAAAATATATAAAAAAATGAATGACGTTTTTCTTGTAGGTAAAAGATTAATACAATATAACCCACCCGAAATAGGACAGATGACGTAAATTCTCCCTACTGAAATTATGCAAATGTGACCCAGTTGTATTTTGTTTAGCCAATCAAATTGTCCAGTTTTGAAATTGACCAATGAAATTGACGGACGGCTTTATTTATCACTGATTAATATGAAAACAAAATATCATTTTTTTTTAAAGTGAACAAAACGGACGAGGCATATGATAAAGTGGTTTATCGGTACAGAAAAAAACGAATAGGCGGAATGGCTATGGGTGACCCCTCCCCACCCCTCCCGACATACATGGCTTGTCGTCCCTACTCTCCTCAAACTCAAAACATTCTGATTACAGGTTCGATACCGATAGGCTATAAATGTCAGACAAAAGTAGAAATAGAAAACAGAGAACGACATTACAAGATGCATAGGTGCACGGCCATGGGGGCTCGGGATGGTTGCGATGTCGGGGAAAATCTTTTTTTTTCTGGCAGTTTTCATAATATTTTGAGCCAAGCTTCATTGACCTTCCAGTAGTTTCGAACACCCAGTCTATTGTCTTCATATAACGGACACCGCCCTATAAGACCAAACTTGGAACCAAAGTCCGTAATATATGTTTTGGCGTGGTACGTCTCACAGGGCGTGTCACACCAAAAAATGATATTACGGACTTTGGGTGCTAATTTGAACTATCAGAGTGAAAACGCGTCTGATGACTTTGGATACACAAGCATAACAGTTTGATTTAAAACATTTCCCGGGAGAGCATGCCCCCATGCTCTTTGGGGTGCGGAGGAGAGGGGTGGGGGCGAACCGCCGCCGTCGCCGCCGTCGCCGACGCCGCCGCCGTCTATAAACATTTCTGTAGGAAATTTTCACATCCTGTCGGAAAATAATTTCTGAATTTGTATGAATCGAAGGCAAACAGCTTCAGATTTTGAGATGTCAAAAATTTTGTTAAAGTTGTTGACTAAAATCAGTAGCTGGACAAGTCACAAATGAGGCACCCGGAGACTATAGTTCTCAGGACCTCAGATTTAAAACAATTTCTCTGGGGAGGCTCCTGATCCCCACCAAAGGGAGGGTGACACCCCTTACCATACACTGCCCCACCTCTGTTTTGGACACCTCGGGTAAGCTTTCGGCACACAAAAGTCAGCCCGCCCGCGCAAGGCCACCCACTCCTCTATGTTGTATTTTAAATACGGCTGGCTTCGGGCCTGCGATAGAAGACCGTCTTCCACCTCGTTTCCACGTCCCTCAATAATGTCGGAAAAAATCTGCCCGCCCCTTCTAAAATAAATTGCCCGTACGACTATGATAAAATGACGTTTCCCCACTTAATGTTTGGAAAAAAATTCAAAACGTTTGTTTAAACGGCCTAATTTTCCAGAGTCTGATTGTAAGTAATGGAAGTGAACAATTACTAATGGGGAAAAATCTACAGAACACAGCATTTTCTGACATGTTTGCATCCTCCATCACCCAATGTACTAACTTGTTTTAAATGAGTGCAATTGCAGCTCACCAAGAGTATTTTTTTCTGTACACTATAAAACTGGTTTTAGCGCCACCACCGCCGCGCCGAAATCTTCCCTACCCCCGCCGCCCCTACCAATACTGCGGACTCGATGCAACACTAAATTGAACAGATTCACAACTTCACGACGGTTAGAAGGTATTTTGGTTCGATGATATTTAATACACTACGTGGGGGCGCGATGTCAAAGTGGTAAAGGCTTGAACTTTAAACCGAAAGGTCCACGGTTCGATCCCCGCCAGGGCTTGTGTCCTATGACAAGGCAGTTCACCCCGATTGACCATGTGGGGGCACGGCGGTGCCGTGTACGTCGATGGCGCACTTGTCTTCAACTAGTGTTAACCCTGCTTGTATGGAGTTAGTACGTTGGGGAGTCTGGCAGTTGATCGCCGTTGCTCGGTGGTTCTCTTCGGGTACTTCAGGTTCCTCCACCCATAAAACTGTCCAACGCGAGGTGACCTTGGCTGTTGAAAGTGACGTTAAAACCCCAATAAATAAATATATAAATAAATACACCACGCCCTGAGTAAGCCAAGAAATGTTGGCGCGCCTTTCAAAATATGTGCCTATGCAACAACTACGTTCTACCAATCTGTCTGTCGCCAGTACTTTCGAATGCAGTCAAAAAAATAAATCATAAAATGTTACGGACTTTGGTTCCAAGTTTGGTCTTATGGGGCGGTATCCCTTGTTTAAAGACAATAGATTGTATGTTTGACACTATAGGTATGTCAGTGAAGCTTGCCCCCTTAAATTATACAACGTACATGAAAAAAGTGATTTTTCCCAACTTCGCAGCCCCCTCCCCCTCCCATCAAGTCACCATGGCCTGTACGCCTATGCATCTTATAATGCATTTCTCTGCTTTCCATTACTACATTTGTCGGCCATTTATAGTCTATCGGTATCGGGTCTGCAACTAAAAGTTTTTTTTAGGAGAGAGTGGGGAAGGGGGAGGGGGTACCCTTGGACTTTCCGCCACTTCACATTCCTTCTACACCGATAAACCACACTCTGATATACGGAACAACACCAAACCAAACTCTGGTAATATACTTATCGCGAAAAACGGAGAAATCGTAACGTTAATTGATCGGAGAGTGCTTCAAATGAATACTACTAAATTTATTCCACAATAAAGTGAATTCATTAATTTTAATGAGTCAAATTCATATTTTGCTAGAATACGTAACCGCGTTACTTACCTAAGTAAGCAGAATTTGCAATCAAAAAGTAGTGAGGCGGTGTAATCTGGCCTGCTTGCCGTTACGGATACTTATTTCGTTAAAACGAAATAATTATTTCGTTAAAACGAAATAATTATTTCGTTAAAACGGAATAATTATTTCGTTAAAACGAAATAATATTTCGTTTTTTCGAAATATTATTTCGTTAAAACAAATAATTATTTCGTCAAAACGAAATAATATTTCGTTAAGATGAAATATTTCGTTAAAACGAAATAATTATTTCGTTAAAACGAAATAATATTTCGTTATTTCGAAATATTATTTCGTTAAAACGAAATAAAATAAAATTGAAACCTGTCTCCTACCGGGCTCCATAGTATATATTTTTTCAGGAGTCACTGTGGCAGAGGATTTCCTTAAAATCCAGAATAACACAACCATTGACAGAAAAATCTGGTAGTAAATTATTATCTTGGATTTCACAAAAGTTTTACATAAAACTACACTGGCTTATAATACATGTTTCCGATAGTGCAGTTAAACAAATCCTAAGTGGCTTTTTTGAAAAAGTGGAGGAGAATGTTTTCTTGAAAACCACTTCCAACAAGAATATTGCCACCGTACTTAGCACAGTCGTGCTCACTACCTCTATTGGGGACAGTTCGAGGATTCCGCATTACGTTGCATGTGGGGGGATGGGGTGCACTGATTACCATGTACGGCAGACCCCCACTGAAATCTGAGTGTGAAGGACACATCCGTAGAGACAGCCGCGTTAACATGGAAAATAAAACTTATGCATTAGCCTTGCAGGGTGAGCCAAAACCTTACGAAATTTCTGCTGAAGATCCAGACCATTCAACTTACAAGACATTCTTAAGTATCATGCAAACGAAATCCGAGAAAAAATCCGTAAGCTTCGTGATAATCAGCTAAACTTCATACGTCAGGCGGTAACTTCCTTATCTGTCATTTCAGAAACTGAAAACTGATATTCCATCAGAAACTGAACGTTCCAACGGTGATGACAATTTTTCTGACAAAACTTCTAACTGTGAAGACATTTCCAGTTCCAAAATTCACATAGAACAAACAGACATTCACGACGACAAAGTTAATATTCAAGATTGTGTGATTCGTGAGGCTGGCGATCAGTTGGAGGTGGAAGATTAGGTGATCAGCTACCCCGATAGTCGATGTCATTTCTCCATCACAGGATCCCTCCCCCTTCTCTAGATCGGCACTCACCATTTATGGACGAAGAGGATGTCCCTCTGTCCTGTCTTAAACGTGACCTAGAAATTTCCTCTGGGTCCGTCTAGAAGGCCAAAAAGCAAACACAAAAAACAGCACACCTAAACCTAGTTCCTCCATGAAGGGTAACAAGAAAGCTAAGGCCTTCCCTCCCACCATCCTTAACTCTTAAACTGCTGATTATTTTCAAGATATTTTTCTTCAAATCTAGTCATGGCTGCTGTAAAGCAGCCATGACTAGAGCTCATGAAAAATTAATCTACATACAACAAGAAATCATTGGTGAAAAAATTCATTCAATTTACAGGGAAAAATATGTTTAAATATGCCTTAATTATACTTAGAGCAGTGACAAGAGAAACCCTGCGTTGGGTATGGATATCTGCCAGCAGCATGTAAAGAGTTAAAACAGATATCAACAAGGAGAAGCAGGTCATTGTAAAAATACCTAATGGATAATTTACCACACCATTCAGTTCAAAACACTTTTTTTACCCTATTTTCGCTCCTGGACGACGAGATTGCCCACCGCCCCTCACCTTCGGGTGTTTTCCTTGTTTTACGACAAGACCTAAATTTCAGTCATTTCATCTTACAAATCCCTTGAATTCTTTAAATACAGTCATGGCGAAAGTTATTAATAAAACGAAAGAAGGTCGTTCTCGTCTTCATGATTTGGAAACAATTTATAAGGAATTACTTTCGATTGAACAATCTAATACAGGCTAAGTGACGAATGAGATAGTGACGGTTAGGGCTCTTATGCAAGTATTACATGAGAAAAAACTCGCTGAGCTTTTATCCGCCCCCGAGCTTCTTATGTCGAAAACCAGGAAAAAAACCTTCTAAATATTTTTCTCAGAGTTTCGCAGAGGAAAATCGAAAATAATTAACCAGTTAATGGTGGAGGATTACACTTTGAATGATCCTTTGGAAATTTTCCAGGCCTTTGTATCCTTTTATTCTGAATTATTTTCGGCTAAACCAATTGACTCTGTAATTGCTGCGGATTTGTTATCTGATTTACCCCGGGTATTTTCTACTGACGCTGTAGCCTTGGAAGTAGATATCAACGTGGAATGGATTGAGAAAGGCATTGCTGATCTATCTATTAACAATGCACCAGGATCTGATAGTTTGCCGGATTAGTTCTACAAGACTTTTTCCGCAATCGCAGCTCTTTGGATTCAAAGACTGTATAATTCCTGTCTCAGGGAAACCCATTTATCTCCTTCCCAGCGTCATTCTCCAATTACACTACTTCTAAAAGAGCCTGCTCATCCTGAAGTAGTATCCAATTATCGCCCTATTAGTCTTCTTCGTTTCGTTTACAAAATACTTAGTAAACTTCTCATGAATCGGTAGAGAGGGGTGATAGGTTTTATTATTCACCCCGACCAGACGTGCGGAGTTCCTGGGCGTTCAATTATTGATAACCTACATCTGTTACGTAATAGTGCACACCCACGCAGTGGCGTGGGCGCACATAGGTAACCCAAGTACGTATCCATGATTTTATAATTTTTCTATATACCATGCAACAATCTCCACGCAATGATTTCTCCCTTTCAGTGTATCCGCTGCAAGGGAGAAACCGTTGTGTGGAGATTGACCATGCAACAGAGTTTGGGGTGCCATCTGGCGGCGTGGCTCTCCCACTGGCAAAAAATCCAGAATCATTGTAACGGATATCTAATTGTTTTTGGCTTTTCAAAGGGCATTATGTAAAGTTTATTGTCGCAGAATACTGGAAACCATGAGAAATAATTAAGTAATGAAGTGACTTTCGAAGTTAGGTGGTTGTTGGCGAGTTAGGTATTGTTTGAAAGTTCGAAGTGCCAATGTCGTCCGTTGTCGGTTTCGTCAGATTCAAAAGCCCAGTTTCAATTTTAATTGAGAACGTACACTTCACGAAAAGTTGACAACGAATAAAAAAATAAAACCAGTGATTTATTGACACTTTTAGTGGGCCTTTTTCATTTGTGGGGACCTTAGCCCGATTTCATTAGAAACAGCCGGAGTTCGGATGAATTCAAGTTATGTTGACGTACCGTCTGGGGAAATCTTTGTTTTCAAAACACGGGCATACAGTCTTGTAGTAAAATTTTACAGAAACAGACATACACGCGAACAGCGATATTCGTTTATTTCCAAGATTTGTCTTCACAAATTCACTGGCTCTAGTATATGAACTATTTTTACCAGTGATACAATACAATGTCAGTTTAAGACTGTCAGAATTACAGTGTAGCGGCCAGCCAATTTTGTGATCCGACGTGTTCTCTAAATACCAGAACCACTCAGAACTCCCATTTAAATTACACTTCCTCTGTGTTTTGGTAAACAATGTTTTAATTCCTGGATACTTTAGGCTTTGCAACCAGAATAGAACTGAATTCATCGTCAAACTGATCAATGTCGTCGCCCTCCTCGTCTGACCAACATCTGGAGGTGGGGATTCTGATAATTAGTAGTATAGTACATGTAGGTTTCTCCAAAAATAGCAAAAATCATTTAAAAAGCCTAAATACCAACGCCCCCATAACCGACCTCTAAATAACTTTTGCACACTGATTCCAGAGAAAATATTTCATTTCTACTAATTCTAGTTTGTTTTAGCATTCAAAAGGAAACTGAAATTTAATTTATTTCAAAATGTGTGACGGCATTTCTGTCTGTCCATCCATCCATCAGTGAGTTGGAAAACTCATAACCTGGACGATTCGTACCTCTGGCAATTGGTACCTTTTGCTGGACAATTCGTACCCCAATGCTTGGACAATTCATGCCTTTTCCCAGGACAATTTGTACCCCTCCTCTGGGCAGTATCTGACAGTTCGTTCCCACTCTGGACAATTTGTATCCGCTTCTGCAAATTCATACCCTGTTTAATTAACCCCCTCAGAAAAAATATACATGGAGATGGGGTTGGGAGAGGATTATAAACTTGGAGAAATGATAAAAAAAAGGCGATGTCATTTCTATTATTTGAAAAAGACACAGAATATCAAATTTCATGACTTAAAGTAAAAAGCAAGTAGACACTTAAAAGATTCATCGTCACCACGGCAAAACGAAAATGCTCTATTGAGGGAGCTCAGAATTAAATTAATTAAATTATTAAGGCGACATGCTCTTTAACTTATTATTTGGGACGTCATAAAATTATTTATTGTTAGATCTTCACCAATTTAAAGAATTATTGTGGCTTCATTAAAAAAAATAGTGTTTTAACTGTAAAACTACATCCATTACTATCTACTATAAATTTTCTTTTACCACGTACAGACCCGAAGTTGATAATACTAGAGATCGCTTTTTCACTTATGCTGTTAAGCGATGGCTCACCCATTGAAGTTTCATTTCTATGCATAAATCATGTTTTGATTGGTTGTTTCATGCATATGTTTATGTTTGTATTACTATCACTCCGTCAACTTTTCATTTCACTCAGCCAAAACATGAGTCAAAAACATTTAAATAGTTAATACCAGGCCTGAAAATAAGCAGTCTGACATTCACAGAATGAGGTTTACAGAGGGTGAATTTGATGATGCTATCCCATAAAGTGGGCCAATGTATCCTCTGGGCACCTCTTTCTGTTTAGTTTTGAGACCCTGATTCATATTGAGGTTCACAGGGGGGTAAATTTAGTTTTGCTACCCTCCTGTGCAGGGTACCACCATTAAATTCACCCTCTGGGGACCTCATTTTGCAGATGAGAGGCTGCTTATTTTCTGGCTTGGTTAATACATGAGACAGTTTAGTACACTTACTTGAGACAGCTTGTACCAAAAAGGAGACAATTCATAACTTTTACTGGGACAATTCATACCTTTTGTCTAGACAATTTGTACCTTATTGTCAAGACAATTCGTACCCCCTAATTGTGGTATGAATCGTCCAGGGTGCAAGTTGTCCAGGAACCGTCCATCACAGACCGCGATTCTTTGCTTTTCATTTACCCAGTTGTACATGTACATTTTCAGTAACTGGCTTCTGACTATTTTTCACACTGTACCCCCCTCCACCTTACACACACACACATACACAAATATATTAAACATGAAAGAGCACTATCTTTTTGAATATCTGATTCATCCTCTCTGGAAAACATACATGTACATTGTATTTTTCTTAATTTTACTCTTTTTATCAAAATGTGTCATGAGTGTCTGTAGGGATTAAATCCAAGGTTGTGAAAGTGCCTTTATGGGTATTTGCAGCATAAGCACCACACTACAGAAGCAATATTTGATGGTTTTAGGCATTTTTGTGGTGCTATGAGATACCACATGACCTGCACTGTCATGCTGTTGGAAAAAAATCAATGTGTAATGTTTTGTCAGAGACATACCAATGATCTAGGTGCCTTAATTAAGAAATCTGAGAGATTTTTAAAAAAAAAACTTTTTTACAAAAATTGGAAAATATTCATCAAACATATTGTGAAATATCTTCAGAAGCCAGAATGTGATTTAAAAACTATCGCAAATGAGAAATATAATATCATAAGAAGTTTGTTTTGTGTCAACATCAATTAATTTATGAATTATATCATAGTTTTGGATGAAAGTGGGGACACATTCAGGGCTATATTTTACCACATCAATATGTACATGTAGAAGAAAATTTGACATCATTTGTTAGGATAAAATGGCACTATCTACTGATATTGGTGATTTATATAGCTGCAACACCAGTTTTTAAAACAAAATTGACATTCATTTTGTTTTGTGTGGAGTGAAATGAGACAGATTTTTCCCCAAACTATTGTCTGCTGATGCAGATTTTAGTTTTATTTTGGGATCATTGCAGTAGTTTTCAAAGAAAGCAGTGAATTCTCAAGCAGAAATGACTCTTTTATCAAATGAAAGAGGTAAAATGTATCTTTGGAAGGATTACAATGAAGCTAAAATCCCTCCCAATCATTTTTACACACTTAGCAAAATCCCCCCCCCCTCCCCTACAGTTTTTGAGGGTAGTACCACAATCTCCCACATTATTTTAAGAGCAGTTTAAAGAGCAGTACAAAAATCCCCCCCCCCCCCGGCCTTTTACACCAAAAGGTTAAAAAGCATTCCAAGAGGAATTAAAAACTTATGTATTTAATTTGTAAATTACATAAACACTCATTTACAAGAAAACATGCCTCAGTAACTATTTATCAGGACAGTTACTTATTTTTTTATTGCAGTTTAAGGAAGTGCTCGGCCTTGAGTGGTAAAAAGTTTTGGACATTCTTGTATGGCTTTAAATATACTTCTAACAAATTAGTGTGGGGGGGGGGGGGGGGTCACCAGAAATTAAGGAGGGAGGAATTTCTGTTCACCTGAAAAAAAACATGGAGGGGGGGCATTTTTGTGCATTGTGTGAAAAATGATTGGGTGGTTGTGGGGAGTGTGGGGGGGGGGGGGGGGTTGTCAGGTAAAAGTTTTGTAGGTTACCCTTTGGAAGGTTTGGGGCTAATTATAGGAAATACATACATGTAAATGCACATGTATTTTGGCTTCCAACACTGATTTAATTATTATTTTTTGGATATTACACGTATTTCACATTTAAATGTTCATTCAAGAAACACAGACCGAATAATACTGTTTTATTTTTTTGAAAAGTTATATTTTTGTCACAGTCAGCAATAAAGGCCATATATTGCCAAAAATAATGCAGTTAAATGCATCTTGAGCAAGTGTGGCATCCAGAACTGAGTAGCACACTATAACCTCCCGGCAAATACCAAAAGCACATATAACCACCTATTTTACCTATTAACACATTTAATTAAAGCATGGTTTCCCCTCATATTACTTGTTATAGAGGGGATTCCAATTATATTCCAATCCTTTCCCAAATCACCATCCAAACACTCAGCCAGAAAACCCATATTTCACTTGTATTCTGATTCACTGGTATAATAGAAGTTTTCTCCATATTATGATTCCCCGTGGGAAACCCTAGGAAATAAGCAGCACTTGTTTACTGTGGTAAACCAGTTCTGCTTTACTAGTAAAATAGGACCCAGTCACCAATGCTTGGGGTGAAAGTCCTCTAAAATGGGCAACATGTATATCAATGATTGACTAAACTTGACTTCATCTCCATGTTGTGCCACGATTAGCCATTGTGCATAAATATGTGACGTTAACCACCAACAAACAAACCATATTATGATAACCCTTTACCTTGCATGTACATGAAAAGAAGATACCACTTTTGAATAACTAATTTCTTTTCATTTTTTTGGTCAAAAACATAGCTATGCACCCCCCCCTCACTGGAATGAGCTGAACATGCTCATTCCAATGAGGGGGTCATAAGCTATGTTTTTGATGCCACAAAATGCAAAAATAATTAACATTGAATGGCAATTTTGGTGAATGGTGCTAGCCGGTTTTGGCCATTACATTGAGTGAATGATTAATAGAAGCTTTCTCCATATTATGATGTTAACCCTTTACCTTACATGAAAAGAAGATAGCACTTTTGAATAACTAATTTCTTTTTTTTGGCATCAAAAAACATAGCTATGACCCCCCACCCCCTTCCACTAGAATGAGCCGAACTAGCTCATTCCAATGAGGGGTCATAAGCTATATTTTTGATGCAAAAATAATGAACATTGAATGGCAGTTTTGGTGAATGGTGCTAGCCTGTTTTGGCCATTACAATGAGTGAGTAATGAAAAATGTTAAAAACCAATTTCTTCATTCACAGAGTATTTTGGAACATAAATTTGGGAACAGGGGGTGGGGGTACATTGGGAAAAGTAACAAAGTTGCAAATGTAAATGAATGGCTTTGTGCACATACCAATATAGTAGTCTGATACTAGTGTTGTCAGGGTCCCCATGTTATAGCACAAAACTACATTAACAATTGTCCCTCTACCACCCATACTGAACCCCTCAGCTGACGAGAAAGTTAACAGCAAACACTCTCAGTTTCCTATGATTTGCTTTAGTACTGCAGCACTCAGGGTCCACCAAGTTTTTTTTTCTATTTGACAACCCTGTCCTGGCTCTTCTCACTATATTTTTCATTGTATGTCAGTCAGTATTCCTATGTACATGCAGACTGTCACTTTCAAAATATGTGATTGCATGTCTGTCTGTCCATCATACCATTCCTCTGTACATGTAGCCTGTCACTTTCAAGATATGTGATTGCATGCCTGTCTGTCCATCACACAAAGTGTTGGTTTGTTTTTCATTTGCACAGTTCTACATTTTCAATAACTGGCAATTGACCGCCCCCCCCCCCCCCTCCTCCCATACACACACATACACAAATATATTAAACATTAAAGAGCACTACATTCCTGAAGCAAATATCTGAGTCATCCTCACTGGGTACTATGCATACATGTATTTTCCATAATTTCACTCTTTTTATCAGAATGGGTGCCTGTAGGGATTAAATCGAAGGTTGTAAACGAGCCCTTGTGGGTTACAGTGGGTACATGTACTTGTGGGACACGCACATCACTACAAAATCAATATTTGATGGTTTTAGGCATTTTAGCAGTGCTATGAGATACCATAGGAGCAGTGCTCAGCTGGCCATACCGTTGGAAAAAATCAGTGTTAAATGTTTTGTCAGTGCCATACCAATGACTCTAGGTCCCTTAACTGAGAAAGTGAGGCTTTCACAAGAGTGGCAAAATATTCATCAAATGCATTGTGACATATCTTCAGAAGCCAGAATGTGATTTAAAAACTATCACAAATGGGAAATTTAATTTCACAAGAGGTTTGTTTTGCGTCAACATCAATTAATTTATGAATTTTAGTTTTTGATAAAAAGGGGCATACAAGGGGACACCTTCAGGGGTATATTTTGCCACATCAGTATGTACATGTAGAAGAGAATTTGACATCAGTTGTTAGGATAAAATGGTACTGTCTATTGATATTGGTGAATTATATAGCTGCAACCCCCAATTTTTGAATCAAAATTGACATTCACATTGTTTTGTGGGGTTGGAACACCACTCTTTGTCTTGGTATATGGCTAAATGAGACAATTTTTTCCTCAAAGTATTGCATGCTGATGCAGATTTTAGTTTTATTTTGGGATTAGGTTAGTTTTCAAAGAAAAGCTAGATGAATTCCTTACCTCTCAGCTTACTCTTTAGGTAACAGAGTAGAAAAATGTATTGGAGGCAACAGCAGTTTTTAAGCCATTTGACACAGTTGGGATAGTTTTCTTTAAAACAACAGATTTCCTATGTTTTTAACTCAGTGGAATTCTCATGCAGAAATGACTCTTTTGTCACGTGAAAGAGGTAAAATGTATCTTTGATAGGATTGGGGTTGATTAAGGAAATACATAATTTGGCTTCCGAACCTGATTTAATTATTATTTTGAGAGATTATTTCACATTTAAAAATGCATTGGGGTAACACACACCTTACAGTACTTTTTTATTGTTTTGAAAAATATGTTTTTGTCAGTAAGGGCTATACATGTATATTGCAAGCAAATTCACATCTTGAGCAAGTGTAGCCTCAAGTGGCACAATACAGCCTTCAGCAAATGCCAAATAACAACCAATTTTACCCTACGTGTACACATGTATAAATAAACGTAATTAAACCATGGTTCCTCATCACAGTACTAGGGGCAGAGGGGGTTTCCGATCTTCCAACCCCCTTCCAAATTACCATTCAAACCCACAGCCAGAAAGGCCATATAGCACTTTTATTTACTGGTATTTAGATGTTTGTCTGAATTATGCTGTTAACCCTTTACTTAACATGAAAATCTGATTACCTTTGCCCACAAACTTATTGACTCACTAATTTTTTTGTGTCAAAAACATGACTTTTTACACCATTGGAATGACCTCATTCCAATGAGGGGGTCATAAGCTATCTTTTTGACACAAAAAAAAAAACGAGAAAATAGTGAACATGGATTGGCAATACTTTGTGAACTGCACCAGCAGCTTTTGACCGTTATATTTGGTAAAGGGTTAAAAAATGTTAGAAAATGATTTCTTCATTGAAAGAGTATTTTGGAACACAAATTTGGGGGTGGGGTATAGTGGAAAAAATAACACAGTAAAGTTGCAAATGTGAATGAATGTCATTTGTGCACAGCTACCAATAAAGCAGTCTAGTACTAATAAAGTAGTCTAGTACTAAATTTTTTCCTCTTATTTGATGCACGACCCTCTGTTTTTAGGTCGGAACAAGTTCGCTGAGGGTTATACTTGACAAAGATATTTGAATTCCCAAATTAAAGTGATGCGATCAAATTTTGTTTAGTTCGAGCGATGTTGTCATGTTCCCATGTTACAGCACAAAACTAGTGTCAACTGTGAAATATTGTTCTCTCCTTGAATCAAGTCCCTACCTCCCACCCACCCATATTGAAGCCTCAGTTGATGAGAAACAATTGGAAAAACTGTGCAGTCAATCTCATACACTCCCAGGTTCCTATGATTTGCTTTGGTACTGCAGCACTCAGGGTCCATTGACGTTTTTTCCATTTGACAATCTTGTCCTGGCTCTTCTAACAAAATTGTCCATTGTATGTCAGTTTTTATTTATGTGTAGACTTTCAATTTGTATAACTACATGTCTGTCTGTCCATCAAACAGATTGTTTCTTTGCTTTTCATTTGCCTGGTTGTACATTTTCAATTACTGGCAGCTGACTATATTTCACACTCCCCCCCCCCCCCCCCCCCCCCCCCCATTCATTCACAAATACATGTATACTTAAACACTACAAAAACCCAATTTTTTTTAGCAAAATGGGTGTTTGTGGGAATTAAATCCAAGGTTGTGAAAGTACCCTAATGGATACTTGCTGCTCAAGCAAAACACCACAAAATCAATATTGAATGCTTTTAGTCATTTTAACAGTGCTATGATATACCACATGAGAGGTACTGGTCATACTGCTGAAACAAGCAATGTTTTATGTTTTGTCAGTACCATACCAATGACTCTAGGTGCCTTAACTAAGAAAACTGGCTTTTTGTTTTTTACAAAAATTACAAATGATTCACCAAACACATGATGTGAAATGTCTTCAGAAGCCTGAATGTAATTTAAAAACGATCACAAGTAGGATATTTAATGCCACAAGTTGTTTGTTTTGTGTCAACATTAATTAAGGTATGAATTGAGGGCTATTTTTTTTTTTTATTTTTACCACATCAGTATAAATTTCCCATTTGTGATAGTTTTGTCGCAAGATGTTTGTTTTGTGTCAACATCAATTAATTTATGAATTATATCATAGTTATTGATGAAAAGGAGTATGAGGGGGGGGGGGGGGGGGGGGGGGGGGGGGGAGTCACATTCATTGAGGGCTATTTTTTACCACATCAGTATGTGAAGGAAATTTGACATCATGTGCTACGTGGGGTGGGGAGAGGAGGTGCGGGTGCAATGGATGCAAAACCAGTTTATTTAAGGATATGTGGACGGTGTGAATGGCATCAATAATTAGGCCACATTGAAACTTTTTTCAAATTTATTTCCCTTCACCTTGTGTGAGGACAATAATAATCCTTATGAATCATTGTATTATGATCAATCACGAAACAAACGTCAACACAACAACTCTATGAAATGGTCCGCTTAGATTTACGAACTCGACCAAGACATCGTTCCTTGAATCCCATGTGCCAAATATCTGTCAAATCGGTTGACGTTTGTTGAATTATCGCGCTATCAAGCTCAAAATTAGTAGATTTTAGCAAAGGGCCATAACTCTTGAGAAAAAGCGCTGACACGCCCTATTTTGCGTCATCGGGTGTTGCACGTGCATATCAAGCTACATACCAAATATCAAAAGCCGTCCAGAAATAACTAAGTTTTTTAGCAAAAAAGGCCGCCTGCTCGGCGACCGGCCCTCGCCATACCAATAGTCAAGGTTTTTTGTTGTTGAAAAATTCGACTAAAAATAGGAAACTAATTGAATGGAATTAAGGGCCTATATAAGTAATGAAATAAAAACAGCAAACAAAATTTACTGTGACAATACCAAGTCTGAAATCCCATAAATTCCAAATAAATATACACATATTATACATCAAAATGAAGATTGTGAGGTATAGAACCTGAATAAATACATGCTACTAACTCACCTAATATATGTGAGGCATGAATGGTTCCTGAAAGTCTGCTACGGCATTAGCACTGGAACTGAAAACAAAACAATTTCTCATGAAAAACATTTAAGGCTGAACCTGTTCAAAACATCAAAGAACAAAGCTAGGGGGTTAAAACAGTTCCAAATGCATTAGTAGGGATACTGAATGAAATAATTGCAACCCTATACATTCCCTCCAAAGAGAAAGCCATCTTTGTTATTGTTTGTCTTTTTGCTGGGGTCAACAGAGTTCAAAAAGTTAAGAATAAAAAGTTCAGGTATGGAAGCTTGCTGTAGTCACATTATAGCTTACTGAAAAAAAAACAATTCCCAGCAAGTAATGATGCAGATAAATTAAACTGAAAACCTAAGACATTTCTTAAAATTAAACGTGTCCTCCTCCTTTTTCATTGCAAATTAGAAAAAACTTTAACCCTATCGAAAAAATTAACTCACTCAACTCAAACTTGTCAAACTAACCAGTACTAAAAAAGAGGTCAAGAAATTTTACAATGGTAACTTGAGACTTAATATCGTTCAGATGGACAGCCATGTTGAAAAGAAACACCCATGGAGTGGAATTTCCACTAAGAACATGTCTTTTGAATTTATTGATTTCAATAGCACAAACTTTCAATCGGCAAGGATGCTATTTCACAGAAATAAATGTATTCAATGCTGGGAAACTCCAGTTACTCCACTCTTGGGTTGTTCTTTGGTACACATTGTGACGAGATAAAAAATCCAAATAAGGCCCCCCACAAAGTAAATCTTCTGTTTCTCAGGCCATTTTGTACAATTGCAGGCAGGTGTTTTTTTGTTTTTTTATAATGAAATCTTTGCCATCAAAACTTCATATTCTTGGTTTGTTTTATGCCATAATCAACAGATTAGCATGGGTGGTGAAGTATTTCATCCCTTGAGTGCAAGAAGGCTTTGCACGTCAGGAACAAATTTATCAATTTGATTAACTTGGGTATAATATTTTAACTTGTTCATGTTTGTATTGATCATGAACAGAGAGCATGCAGCAGCCCAAACGACCATGCAGGAGTGCATGAGAAACAGATTTTTAACATGTTTAGAGCTTACAAAACAAGATATATAATTAAAAACATACTCGAGTATATTTATTAGAAGGGTTTCTGTGAACATTTCAGAACCTCTGCGCTCCCTCTCTCTCTCTCTCTCTCTCTCTGTGAACTGGCAATAGGTGATTAATCATATTACAGTCATCTAGCCTGAACCCCCAGGTCCTGCTGTACTAAGGTTGCCTGGTTGAGTGGCTTATATGCTAATGTACGGTACACAATCTATAAATAAACTGTGATGCAGCACTCACCTTGTAGTTATGTTACATGAGCAGGCTAGCATACTACAGTAGGTGATTAAAAGCCAAAAGGTACATAAAGCTGCAATCTTGTGCTGAGACTAAGGAGTTATATTTGCACCATATCACTGAAAAAGAAAATCCTTTGCATTTTAAGGATGGTGAAGCAAATTCAAGAACACACGGCCAACAAGAGGCCTGCATCGCAAAGCCAAGTGCAGCTAATCCCCCTACACACACATTGAGGGAGGGGAGCAAACAGAATGTGGAGAGTGGATTGTAAATAAATCACCTGTGGAGTGGAGTTATCACCCAAAGTATCATTTTCAAATTCTGAACATATGGACAGAAAACACAAGCATTAGCAATGTTTCAGCCAATGGACCTCCGGGTTTAACCCGGAGGTCCACTGGCTGGAACTTTACTCGTGTTTGTTATACTTAAGCAAAAAATTGGCATTTTTTCTCTTCGGTGGAATCTCCACTTTGCTGTTGATTTAGTGATAATACACTCTCCATGTACTGTAGGTATCTTTCTGCACACACAGGCATTTCTTTTTTCCACACATAAAATCACACAAAATGAAGCCAAACACATATTGGAGCGAAAAAAAAACATAATGAAAGTGTCAATGACACTGTAGCTCACAACTTGTGTAGGACATGTACATGCATAGTATGTGACACAGCAATGACACACATCTAGGTAATAACCTGATAACAAACTTACATGTAAAGTATTGTAAAGGAGGGTGATAGTTAGATGATAAACAAGAAAAGAAATCTCCATGGGACCCTTGTATGGTGCACCATAAACCAAATGTTAGCAAATGTTTTGGCCTGTTTAATTCAAACCCTTCTGAGGTTGATCCATACTAATTAATAAATATTTGCCCAGTCCTTCTTAAAATATAGGTATTTGAATTTTTTATCTTTAGCTCATGGGTTTCCCATGAGGTGAGGAGGTTTCATTTTTCTCATTGGAATAGAAAAGCGGTTGTACTGATGTTTACCCTCCCCAAACACACCAAATATTAACACAGGAACTCGGCTATAACACATTTGAATATACACATCATACAAAATTTAATCAAATCAGAACATTCATTCAGAAGCTCTGTACAAAAAACAGATTGCACGAATTTCAGTACAAAATGGCTGTCGGCGGCCATCTTGAATTCCACACCGCACTTTCTCTCAACTTCTCATCCCACGGTGATGACAAAGGTACCCAAGAAGTTTCGCAAAGATTGGTTCATAAATATGTTCTCTTGTCTGAGTCGTATTGAATTGTTGACAGATGGACGGATGCACAGACGGCCGTGACAGAGCCTCAAATTTGACTATGTCAGGGCAAAAAACAAGTGGCCACAAGGGTCTTAATTGCTCGCTTGACAAAGTTGTTCAAACAACTATTTGTGTCATATCCAGTTAGTCACGGTTCATCAACACAACAAAGGAATGAAGTCATGAAATTATTCATAACTCCAGTGTCCATGCAGATGATTATTATCATAGGTCTTCCTGAGTGCTTCCATCTGTATCAGCTGTAGACAAACTTCCAAGGGTTCTTATGTCACTTGCCCCCCCCCCCCCCCCCCCCCATCAAATAGATTCCCAAATATTGGCCTGATTGAAACAAACTGCAATCTGACACACGCACACCATAAGATCACCTCCACCCCTGAAGATGTTGTACACCAAAATATGAAAGAAAGCATTTGAAGTGGTGTGTCAAGATTTGCAATGCCATCTCCCCACACTGCACTAATTTATTTATTGGTGTATAACTATAAGGTCACATATATCTGCACAGGGCTAATCATGATCACAAAGATTTTACAGGTGGAGGATGATGGCCTACCCAAAGAGAACCACTGAGCAATGGCAAGCAACTATCGGCTCCCCAATATACGCCACACAAACAGGGTTAACATTGATTGAAAACGTGTGCACCATTGACGGACGTGCAGTACGCCTTATTACACGTGACCGTGCACCCATGAGGACAAGGGGGAGGGGTGAAGGACACAACGCGGTTGCCAGGCCTGAAAATGAGCAATCTGACATTTGCAGAATGAGGTCCACAGAGGGTGAATTTGATGATGCTATCCCATACAGTGGGCCAATTTATCCTCTGGGTACCTTCTGTTTAGTTTTGAGACCCTGATTCAGACTGAGGTTCACAGAGGGTGGATTTAGTGATGCTACCCTGCTGTGTGCAGGGTGGCATCACTAAATTCACCCTCTCGGAACCTCATTTTGCAGATCACCTTCTCGTTTGTTTGGAATTGATAGGTTGGGTATGGTGGCGCCCAGTCTTTGTAAGACTGTTAACCCGGGGCCCTCCTGGCCCTCACAGTCTTTGAGAGACCCGTTCAAATCTAGTCTGACTAAAAATGAAAGAAACTGACCGCATTTGGGTCGACTCAGTTCACGCTTCATATCGAAGACACAAATCACATAATCAACATTCTACTTGTCGTACTCAGCCCAAATATAATTTATTTACGTGTCTGCATCATTTTTTAACGCAAACACAGCATCAAATTCAAGAAATGTTGAAAAATATCCGACTTCAACACGTAAAATAACATCATGTTTCAAAGATAAACAAATTGTACTACGCATGCGCACAGATACTGTGCGCATGTGTAGTACAATTTGTATATCTTTGAAATCGGTGTTTTTTGACGTGTTGAAGTCGGATATTTTTCAACATTTCTTGAATTTGATGCTGTGTTTGCGTTAAAAAATGATGCAGACACGTAAATAAATTATATTTGGGCTGAGTACGACAAGTAGAATGTTGATTATGTGATTTGTGTCTTCGATATGAAGCGTGAACTGAGTCGACCCAAATGCGGTCACTTTCTTTCATTTTTAGTCGGACTAGATTTGAACGGGTCTCTCAAAGACTGTGAGGGCCAGGAGGCCCCGGGTCACAGTCTTACAAAGACTAGGTGGCGCCCTGACCCAACCTATCAATTCCAAACAAACAGGAAGGAGATGCAATAAAGAATCTCATTTACAATGCCTCAGAAAAAATGTTTAGAATGATTTTAACTGAAAGAGTAGCGTTGTGAAGTCAATCACTGAATGATAAGTGAATGTAGCGTAGGAAATTGTATCACTGAAGCGGCCTACCGTACAACTATTTTCCTAAATTCTAATGCAAAAATATGTGCGATATTCTGACAAGAAAGAAAGACTTATACCTTGATCTCACATTTATAGTACTTTGTCGTGGTGTACGGACTGCTTTAGCGCGATTTTTTTTCAGTATGGTGTACATCAACATGGCTCGTTTTTCCTTGCAATAGCAATATTTTGACCTGCCAACTGCAAACCAAGTTCGATACACTTGAGATCGAAAAATAAACAAACCTGTATTTGACAAATCAAAGAATGTCTTGCTGCTTCCATTGTCGGAACATTTCAAACGCCATACCATGAATCACGTCGGTGATTCCAAGAAGTAAATTGTATAAGAAATTATACTTGTTTTTTATCAGATCGCGCAGATTTCAGCTTTTCAGCGCTGAAGTCAGTCAACGTTGTTTGTTGTTGTGACCGAAGAACTCCTTAACCGCGAAGTGTCTCTAAAAAAAATAGATCACAGTTTTGCGATACTTGTCTTCTTCATTAGAATATTTCTTTTCGTTTATAATGTATTTCAGAATAATTCCAGTATTTCCTATGTACTTTGTTATGATATCGGCAATATTATGCAGCTTTTGTAATGCGGCGGAGTAATTTGCTCGGACTGTGACCTTGCGATGGAAGCTTTGTATCAACACAAAACTGTAAACAGCCGAGAAATGTTAAAAAAACAGATAATGATATTAAAGATCGCCATCGCTCTAGACAGCAATATTATTTGACAAATACAATGTTTAGGTATTGATGAGTTGATGCAATGATACTGTTTTAGATTTACGAGGATTTAAAAACACCCGTATTCTGCATCGTGGGTTTCAATATCACGTGACAACGTCCAACATGGCTGCCCCCATGTCACAGTGAACAACAAACTGTAGATTTTCTTTTCCACGTACCATGGTAATACACGGTTTCACAGATGTCCCATATACGAAGGCGTGGAGTAGGTATGTTCTAATTACCAATTTGGTACCTTAATGAACCGATTACGTAGTTTGATAATAGGTGACATGCGAATAGAAAGGCAACTTTCAAAGTCGTCAAAAATCTCAAATATACATTTTTTTCCGATTTGTTGTTGGCCACCTGCATTTATGAACATTTCGTCATAACTTTGCTATGAAAACCCATCTTGGGAAGCTTTTGTTAATTTTTTTTCACGTTTCTTTCCGAGAGGCCATTTTTCAATTCATTACTTATATAGGCCCTTAAATAAGTATGCCTAATGATATCACACAAAATAAAGACAAATATGCTTTTTTAAACTGGCAGCAATTGCGTATCAAATAATATTAACGTCTTACTTTTGTTAAAGATTCCTTCGATTTCCTGTCGCCCTAAGAGATTCATCAATTTTAAATAGCGAATCCGGACCAGAAAAAAAATACCAAATAACGGCGAGGTTATTTCGTAAATCCGGCGACGGAACACCGGCGACGTTTTTTTCTCGAGTCTGACAAATAACTGACAACATTGGTGTCATTAAATTGAGATAGGTCGGATATCACACATAAATCTGCTATTACGCCCCCCCCCCTCCCCCACTCCCCCCCCCCCCCCCTATACATCCTGCAAGTATAAATATCTCCATAATAAAATTTCTTGCCTAATGTTCCCTACATGGGTCAAATTGGAGGGGTGTGGGGGGGGGGGGGTGCGTATGGATGAATTTTAGCTCACCGAAGGGAGCTTAACTTATCACTTGCCGTCCGTCGTCGTCCATCGTTAACTTTACATTATCGACTTCTCCTCCCAAACTACTGGATCAGATTGAACCAAATTTGGTGTGCATGTTCCTTATATGCCAATTCAAATTTGTACAAATAACCTTGCCGCGCTCACAAGGGGCACCACAAGGGGCATTACTCTGATAGCACCCATACTTTTTTTTTTTAAAATTAAAAAAATCTTCTACTCCAGAACCATCATTTAGAATATTTTGATATTTGGTATATAACATCTCTAGGGGTGGGGTGGGGGAGTGTGTGTGTGTGGGGGGAGCCCGAATTTTAACTTAGTGAAATATGAGGAAATTTCTTTAAAAATCTTTCATATTTGGTATGAATGCTTCCGTATTTGGTATACAACATATCTAAGAGGGTCAGATTCAAGTTTGTACAAATCGGGTGCCTCAGTTAGTATTTGGGCTCTCTATTAGGGCCCAAAGATTAACTTAATGTAGTGTGAGGACATTTCTTTAAAAACCTCCTTCATCTCAAGGGGGATCAGGTTCAAGTTTGTTAAATTTGTGTCCCTGGCTTATTATTTGGGCTCTCTACGTGCAGGGGTGGGGGTGGCATGGGAAGCATGATAGGTTCAGGTTTGTTCAAATCGATTCCTTAGTATTTTTCCATAAAATTTGCCTTTCATGACTTCATTCCTTTGTAGTGTTGATGAACCATGTATAACTGAATGTGACCCCAAATACTTCTTTGAACCACGTTGGCAGGTGAGCGATTAAGGCCCCCTGGGACCTCTTGTTTAGTCAAGTTGTGACGAAGTCAGGCTCGACATATAGTTTGGTGAATGGCGGGCGGGCGTAAACAATTGGTTTCCGGATGATAACTTGATAATCGTTCGACCCACATTCATGAAGCTCCATAGGTAGGTTGGCATCGGTGAGTGGAAGAACCCTATTTATTTTGGACTTGCTTGGTCAAAGGTCAAGGTCACAGTGACTATGAACATAGTAAATTGTAAACAATTGGTTTCCGAATGATAACTTGTCTATGATTAAACTCACATTCATGAAACTTCACAGGAAGGTTGGCATCGGTGAGAGGAAGAACCGTATTTATTTTGGACTCGCTAGGTGAAAGGTCAAGGTCACAGTGACCTTCAACATAGTAAATTGCAAACAATTGGTTTCTGGATGATAACTTGACTACACTTGAACCCACATTCTTGAAACTTCATAGGTAGGTTGGCCTAGGTGAGTGGAAAACCCCTATTTATCTTGGACTCGCTAGGTCAAAGGTCAAGGTGACAGTGACCTTGAACGTAATAAATCCAATCGGAATTTTTTTTTTTTTTGGGGGGGGGAGGATGTGCCCCCATGGCTGCGCCACTGTGCCCCCACTTGGGCAATCGTGATTAAGTGCCTTGCCCAATGACACAACGCAGTTACCCCTGCTGGGGATCGAACCGTGTATCTCTCGGCTTGATGTTAGTAGTAAATCATGTACACGATCGACCCACATTGGCCGTATCTCATGTGACATGGCCCAGTTACTTCATTTTTGGTTGTCAATGGTAGCCCGCGTGAGTGCCATCTTGTGACAACATCCCCATAGTGATACGTGGTCCTAGTGTGCATGCACCGCGCGTTTTGTTGAGGGGAGACGAGTGTATGTCGTCCATTTTGTATATCTGAGACCGCCATCTTGGTTTCTATGGTAGCACATGGTTGCTATGTGACCCAAAACCTAATAGGAAAGGGGTGTGTTCGGAGGGTGTGTTCGATTAAATAGGAGTAAATTTAATTACAACAAACAACCTGACAATCCCTCTAAATAATCCAAAACTACCCAAACTACCACCCCCCCCCCCCCCCCCCCATCTAGGGCTTATAATAGTAGCACGTTATGCTAAATGAATGATGAGAGGTCTCATGTGGATAAATTTTACGTGAACTAGAATAAATCGAATTACCACGAACATCCAGACAAACTCTCAAAACCTTCAAAACAACTTTATTTGGCACGGATTCCTCAATTTTGGACTTAAAAGAGTAGCATGCAGTGTTTTAAGGTGCGTTTCCTGGTATGAGTAATTGTATTTGTCCGAATACTTTGTAAAGTTACCCAAATAAATCCAACAGTTCTTTTACTAGTGCGGATTTCCCACTAAATATTAGGTTTCTATCTGTTGTCCCCTAGAATTCTTCATTTTGCCCAACAGTAGACGCATTCCTTTGTATAAGAGTAACTTTATTGTTTCGAATGTGCACCAAAGTCTCGGTATTTTATCTATCCCGATATATTCTGTGGTTTATCCTTCTATTTCCTGGCCCGTTTTGCATTTTACTGGCCCCATTTCTGCCTATCCCAACAGTCTATTTTGTCTTGGACGTCTCAGTTTTTGCCTTCCCTGTGTATAGCGAAGTCCTCTATGATCCTCAAGCCCAAAATACAATCAAGCAGGGATAGGTATTATCCGAACGACTCGAATCTTATCGAGCGAATAGGGGAGCGCGGTGGCTCAGTAGGTAGAGGTGCAGGCTGCAAGCCGAGAGGTCCTCGGTTCGAATCCCACGCGCGGCAACCGCGTTGTGTCTTTGGGCAAGACACTTCATCTCCATTGTCCGCGTGGGGGCACGATGACGCCGTGTACTAAGGCGTACTGCACGTCGATGGTACGCATGTCTTCAACCAATCTAACCCTGCCTGTGCTGCAGTGCGGAGTTACGATGTTGGGGAGCTGGCAGCTGCTCGTCGTTGCTCGGTGGTTCTCTCCGGGTACTCCGGCTTCCTCCACCCGTAAAACTGTCACGGTCATGATTAGCCATTGTGCATAAATATGTGACCTTAAACATCAATAAATAAATAAATAAATCGAGCGAATAAGCTTTTGAGCAATTACTGAAAAAATGAACTACTCAAATCCCATTGAGCAAATGAGTATCGAAAGAGCAATTTCTTTTACGACTCTTAATGCTCATCGGGGTGTATGAGGATGCCTATGGCATGATGATGTAGTACTATATATACCTGATGATAATTTACCTCATAGCATCTGCCCAGTTCTAGACCTCTCCATGATCTTCATATCTCCAACACCACTATTACTGATTTCCCAATATTGCCATCGTCTGCCCTATGATTATCTTTTACAGTTGTCACCAAAACCTGTAGTCTTCTTCCACTTCTTGTAGCCTTGTACCATTACTAGCACTAGTACAGGCTTGCTAACCATCTCAAATTGCTCGAACGACCAGAATCGAACAAATGAGTAATTGCCTGAACGAGTGACTTCACGTACGACTCTTTTGCTCGTCTAGGTATTGAAGGATGGGAAGGATCTTAGGCACTAACCTTAGTTATTGAAATTGACGTACAATCCAGCTCCAGAATATAGTCTTGGTTTTTGAAAGTGCTGTTAAACTCTAATGAACCAATTTGCCAGTGAATTATGAGCTTTTGTCAGTTTAAAAAATGAAGGTTTGTTTTACTATAGCTTGTCTCAAGTTTGATCCCTCCTCAATCTTTCAAAATTTCCCGATTGCCATATTTGTCGCCACATTAACATATGAACATATGAACATACATGTGTGGTTCTGTGTTTATTGCGTGTCGCTGTACAACGCGTTTTGGCAAATTGTTATATTTCACATAACTGCTGCTATTTCTGAGATATATACCATCTCTTTCCTGAAAAATCTTGCTTAGGGCCTACAATATTTACCGAAATTAACAATAATGGGTGTGCACCATTACGTGTCACGTATTTTCATATTATTTTGGACTATATCGAACGAGCTCGTTTCAATGAGGGGTCATAACCTATATTTTGGAAGCAAAAAGTTAAATTTTTTAGTCATTCGAGGATGTTTTTTCCAAGAGCCGTCTGCAACTCAAGTTAGGTGATGGGTTAAAAAGTTATACTGAGTGGCTAATTTGTGCGTGTGTGTGTCATATGATAAATAGAATATGAACTGAGTGTTTTTCGTATATATTTATGAAACTCGTCCGAATTTTCCGTTTGGGCTCGCCAAAACGGAAAATTCTTAGACTCGTTTCATAAATATTATATGAGAAAAACACTCATTCCATATCCTCTATTTGTATGGATAATTTTGTAAGCTTGAACTCCAAAATCGTTTTCAAAATCACCGTTGAAATCCGATGGACATTTAGGGTTACAAGAAACTAAATGAGCGACTTTTACTCATAAAATGTTTAGGGTCGGCATAATTGTTTTTCTATATTAAAATGAGATTTGAGGGATTTCCAAGTGATTTCATATATGGGTTGGATGGATTTTTCGTTTAACGTTTTGTTAACCCTTCAATCAGGACAATTTCGGTATGCACACCTTCATTGTTCAGAGATATGGGAGATGAAATGTTGTACGGTTCCTTCAAAGGGGTTAATGTTTTTGTACGCTTTTTGTGCCACCCAAAAATGAGAGATGCCACCGCAAACGAACATTTCCCGACTTTTAGGCTCTCGCATTTTTTCAAAATTAAATATCCGTTGGGTTTGCACAGGAAATTCATCGGGCTCTTCAAAAATACTCGACATTTTAACGAAACGCAAAAGAAACAATCTACATGAAAATGCAGGTGACGAACAGTTTCGCACACAAAAACGAACTGAAGGCACCACTGATCTCTGTTTGTTTACAAAATTGAAAATCGAACGAAACGGACTTTATTTTTCCCTCTTCTCGCAGTGATGGCCCTTCCACAAATGCGAAACTGACTCCACCCTAACGTAAAAAATATTTGAGGATGTATCTCTCGTCGGTAAATCACCAGTGCTGACGTTGCGTCATTTGCTGCGCCAATTTTCATCGGTGGATCATACCCCCCCCCCCCCCCACCCCCACTTCCCCACCCCACATTTCTGCGTCTTCGTGTTTTTGATTTAGAACACCCCTCTTACATCTACTAATATATATTGAATTACGTACCGTGAAGATCTCCTTACATGACGATCAGGGAAACAGCTGTCTGTGAATTGAGCTCACGTTCTTTGAAAGTTACAAGTGTCAATTTGTAGAAAATCACGTTTCTGTTAGTACTTTCAGTGGAGAGACAGCACAATAGCAAGTTACAATGTGCACAACATAAAGTTTTATCGATAAGATGAGCGGAAGAGAAACTCTCCGTGAATTCTATTGGTGAAGCGATGCAATTAGAGTAGCAACCGGGTTGAAGGGGAATGTAACCTGACAACTTGGTGAAAAGTGTCGTATGGAATATATTTTTATTCCTAGTTTAAGATGCTTTCTTAGTGAGCTTGTATTCTGTATTTTAAATAAGGTATGCTAAGACCTTCAGGCTATTATTTTATAAGATTAATATTTGATATTTTTACTTTTAACCATTTATCCAACGTAACGGTCAAAACCGCCCAGCGATATTCTCAAAAATCACCAATTAATTTTAATTTTTGTCTCAGAAACATAGGTTATGATCCCTCTTTGGAACGAGCTCGTTGCGCTCGTTCCAATGAGGGGTCATTTATTTATTTATTTATTTGTGTTTTAAGGTCACATATTTCTGCACAATGGCTAATCATGACCACGACTGTTTTACGGGTGGCGGAAGCCGGAGTACCCGGCGAGAACCACCGAGCAACGGCGAGCAACTATCAGCTCCCTAACATACTAACTCCACAAGCAGGGTTAACATTGGTTGAAGACAGGTGCACCATCGACGTGCAGTACGCCTTAGTACACAGGGTCACCGTGCCCCCACGTGGGCAATGGGGGTAAAGTGTCTTGCTCAAGGACACAACGCGATTGCCGCAGGTGGGATTCGAACCGAGGACCTCTCGGCTTGCAGCCTGCACCTCTACCTACTGAGCCACCGCGTCCTAATGAGGGGTCCTGACCTATGTTTTATTTGCAAGTGTCGTCTGCTTTTCATGTTAGGTAAAAGTTAAAGAACATTTGTCAAGACAGTTATTCTCATTCGTGTACAGTTCAACCTTTACAAAAACATACTTCATGTTTAGAGCACACGAGCTGAGAGACCTGGAATTTTGATATTTTGGAACATGAAAGAAATATGAGCAAATGTTATAAAAATACGCAAATGAACTTGGTGGAGACAAGGACCGACGATCTCGATTATGTCAATATAAAGGGTTTTTATCAAAATGTATGACAGGCTACACCAGTCAGTGATGTTCTATGGGGAGTGTTTGTCCCAGATATACAGGAATAATTTCTGCAGTTTCATAGTATTCCTGGTCAGTATAATGAATGATCTATTCTCTGCTGTAAAGAAATCTCAGTTATAGCTTTCAGAAATTGCTCGACTAAATTGGATATTACAACTCGAATAGTTATCATCACCTTAAAAGTGGCAGGTACAGTTTATAGGTTTTTTTCTTTGGAAAGATAAAATATTATAATATTTGCAACTGTTCTCTTTGTATGCACCTGGGGCAACCAAAATGCAATTGATGGACAAACCCGGGTCACACGGTTTGCCAAATCAATTTTATTCAGATCATATCCCCAGGGATTATATTTGAGTGTTTCTGAGATTTTGAAGTTTTTAGCACAAGGGGCCCTAGTCTTAACAGGCTCATGTGGGTATCACTGAGGTGGGACCTACAGGAATCTAGTTTATCCACTGATGTATGTATGGTTTTAATAGCGAGCGAAAGCGACCCGCAGGGTCGCGTGCAAGCGATCCTTCGGATCGCTTGCTTCGCAAGCTATTAGGCAACACGTAAAGCCCGTTTGTTTGAACTCAAAGCTAATCTTGTCTCAAAGGCATCAAGTTCAAAATTTTTCAACGGAAGTGGTACACAAGGATGCTGACATGTTTGCGCATGGCGGAAATTGACATTCGTAATTGAAGAAATGATTTATTTTCGTAGGAAGTAGTTAACGAGATGAGACTTCCCGAGAATGATTCTGGCTGATTAAACTTTTAGGATTTTTTCCCAAAGGAACCGGAGACAAATGAGGTTCTATTCTTTCAAGGATACTCGAAAGCTAAAACAAGTGGAGACTGTCCATCATTGCTTTCACCCTCACTGGGTGAAGGGATCCTTAATATATTGGGTGGGGGATGGGGGAGATGGGGGCTAATGGGTCACTGATTATGTCACGTGACGTCCATAGCAAGTAAAGCACACCCCTAGCAATGGGCAAACTGCTGGGTCAATTTTGACCAATTTTGATACATGAACCCAACATGCATTGCAAACGAAAACAGACAGATCAATGGTGTCATCGCGTGACTTCCCTAGCAACCAGAGCGCCCCCTTAGCAACGGGCTAACAACTGGTCCGATTTTGACCAAATTCGGTATACGAACCCAAAATGCATTGTAAATAAAAACAGACATATCAATGTTGACGTCTCGTGACTTCCCTAGCAACCAGAGCGCGCAATTAGCAACGGGCTAACTACTGGCACGATTTTGACCAAATTCTGTATACGGACCCAGAATGCATTGGAAATGAAAACAAATAGATCAATGACGACTCACGTGACTTCCCTAGCAACCAGAGTGCCCCCCCCCCCCCCCTTAGCAACGGGCTAACTACTGGGCCGATTTTGAACAAATTCGATATACGGACCCAAAATGCTTTGCAAACGAAAACAGACAGATCAATGGTGTCATCGCGTGACTTCCCTAGCAACCAAAGCGCTCCCTTTGCAACGGGCTAACCACTGGTCCGATTTTGACCAAATTCGGTATACAGAACCAAAATGCATTGCAAATAACAACAGACATATCATTGTTGACGTCTCATGACTTCCCTAGCAACCAGAGCGCACCCCTAGCAACGGGCTAACTACTGGGTCGATTTTGCCCAAATTCGGTATACGGACCCAGAATGCATTGAAAATGAAAACAGATAGATCAATGACGACGTCGCGTGACTTCGCTAGCAACCACAGCGCCCCTTAGCAACGGGCAAACTACTGGGCCGATTTGGGCCAAATTCGGTATACGGACCCAAAATGGATTGCAAATGAAAACAGACAGATCAAAGTTTACGTCTCGTGACTTCCCTAGCAACCAGAGTGCCCCCTTAGCAACGGGCTAACTAATGGGCTGATTTTGACCAAATTCAGTATACGGACCCAAAATGCATTGCAAATGAAAGCAGATAGACCAGTGTTGACGCCACGTGACGTCATTAGCATCCAGAGCTCCCCCTTAGCAACGGGCTAACTACTGGGCCGATTTTGACCAAATTCGGTATGCGGATCCAAAATGCATTGCAAAAACCCAGAAGCACACAGGATTAGCTGTTTCATAATTACTCTCAGAATTATCCGTTGTGATAACTACAAACAATACCGGTACGTCGGTATTTTTTTCAGTGAAATTACTGAAAATGGTTTATTGAAATTGGCACATAAAGCTCTTGGCCTATTTAATTCAAACGACAAGTCTGTGCTGTCTTGTGAAGTGTGTATGTCTGTGCTGGCTTGTGTAGTTGGTGTGTCTGTTGGGCAAATCGCCCAGAAACCTGGTCCAAATCGTCCACAAACATTGTCCGAATCGTCCAATAGTTTGGTCCGAATCGGCCAGAAATATGGTCAGAATCGTCCATAGATCTGAGGCCGAAACGTCCTATACAAAAATCTGGTCGGAATCATGAAACTACATTTGTGATACTCAGTCTTATTATTTTAAAGATGGCCTTTTCAGCAAAACTTCATTGACATATTATCATCGTCCTTTTTGGCACAGCACTGCTGTATTTTCTTCTTGGGGCTACTAACAGTTGGTAATAGTAACAATAAATGCTACACGCTATTTGTGAAAAAATAAAAATGAACGCAGCAATTTCCGTAACTCTTTGGATAAATTCCGGAAAACAACGACGCCATAAATATATCTTCCAATCAAAGCAATGATTAAATTATCTTTCAATCAGAGGACTGAAAAATATCTTCCAATCAAAACGCAGATAAAAATAGTTTTCTCGAAATTTGGTTGGTCCCCTATTCTTTACCAGTAAATGTAGGCCTACAGCACTTTAGGCCTGATGCATTACTTTCGCTCTCTTTTTGGTTTGCCTAAATTTCATATTATTTATTATCACCTCGGCATGTGTTTGGCGAAACGCTAACTGAAAAAAATATGAACCCCCCCCCCCACCCCCCTTAAAAAAAAATGCTTGAACACAACTTTTTGCCGGTAAAAAGGACGGTAAGCGTATAAAAACTGTTTTACAAAATGTACCTCTGAAAGTGTGAAGTGACAATTTAATGAAGCGTGCGCAATATAAAACGAAGATTAAGTATTGTTTGTTTTATTGTTGACTATTTTCAAATTATAAATGGTTTCTCTCCCAAAACACTTTCTGTTAAATCCCGTCGAGGTGAACAGAAACATCTAAAATTAGCTACACCTCCTTCGAGCAAGTATGATAATATTCACCCGTCGTGCACCTCAGCGAAATCGTTGTTTTCCCTGCACAAAATGGCGTGTCGATCAGTGTCGATGGAAAAATGATTTATTTTGTCTTGTAAATAGTCTACAATAAAACAAACAATACTTAATCAATCTTCCTTCTATATACTTATTATTGCGTAAGCTTCCCTAAAAATCACTTTTCACACATTCAGAGGTACATTTAGTACTTTAAAACGTAGTTTTTATACACTTACCGTCCTTTTTACCGGATACCGTCCTTTTTACCGGCAAAAAGTATTACGCAAATAAAGTTTTCAATCATAAGAATTCTTACCTGTACCTCCACTCAGGAACACATAGAATGGTTCAGGGTGCATTCTGTCCATTTTCCGCAAATCTCACGTATATTGACAAGTTAAGTACGAAGTCGAATAGGCATCTCTGCTGCACATTGAGAGAGTTGACCATTGTCATATACTGATCGCTGGTAAGGAGGTCTGTGTTGACTGAGGTTGTGAATATATGAAGAACTGATCTCTTGGGAAGCTGTTGGATAGGTTGATGTACATTTTCTGGATCATGAAATGCAAAATCAGATGAATATTCTGTGTTGTAAATCCAACTAATTTTCAGTGGCGGTAGTAGAGTCACCCTAAACCTCTACAAATATGGCAATTGTGTAGTTGGCCGCAAAGTGATCCAAGCAAGCTTCTTCAATGGATGATTGGCGAGCATCATACTTATTAATAATACTTGGAACATAGATGTTAGTATCACCATCGTCCATATTTCTTTTCAGCATGTTCTGTCTATTTTCTCTCTCATCTGCAGGTATGAAGCCCACATGATTCGAGGACTTTTTTCATTGGAAGTGATAATACACGATCAATTGCTCCTTGTTCGGAGAATCCTCTTGCTTTGAAAGAAACCTGTCCACTGTCAATTATTCTTTCTCTGGTTAGCTTCTCAAATGCCTGTTTTGCAGTCTTGCGCTTCATTTCGCTCACATGCTTCTCTGGTGTAGACATATAAGACGTAAGGTAACCAATACTATACATACGTACATGCACAGTACGTGGATAGTCTAGTATCAATAAATCAACCGCAGAGTGGAGATTCCACCCAAGCAATAAGTGCAAATTTGTTGCAAAGCATAATATGCACAGGTAAAGTTTCAACCAATGGACCTCCGGGTTAAACCCGGAGGTCCATTGGCTGAAACATTGCTTGTGTTTTTTTGTCCATATGTATAAAATTTGAAAGTTATAGTTTGGGTGATAACTCAACTCCGCGGGTGATTTACTTACAAACCACTCTCCACGTACTGTATGTTGGTTATATACTGCGTGTCCGTGTTTGATTTCACGAACCACAGAACAGGATTGGGGTTGTTGATATTAACTTCAGCTTGTGATCTTTTCAGAATAATATTCAGTTTTTTCTAAGATATCTCTGGAGCACTGTGATATTCTTGTTGAGAGATGATGGAACACCTGCCCAAAAGCTCACGGTGAGTTACTGTGTTGAATGGAGTTTTACACATGACAACGTATACCTTTTTTAGTGCTACAAACGTCATATCTTTCTTTCTCAGTGTCTCCATATTTGAGAGGTCTTGAAATAATCCTCTGTTCCGAGGAAGCACCTGGAAAGAAGATGTGGCATGAAAGGTTATTTTTCTTCCTGCATGTCCTGTAATATAATATCGAAATAAAATACTACTTTCCTATTCTCATTTCAAGTGTTACGAAACCAAATATATACCACCTAAAACATTCCTTCAAGCTGATAGCACATCTATCATAGATATAATTTTGGTTTTGGAATTACACACAATAATTATCAGTTTGGTATCTTGTTCTTTTCAGAATAAATAAAAATGGCACACAATACGGAACTAGGGAGACATTTGACCCTCCATTAAAAATGAGAAACTTCTGCAGTTTAAACTCCCCAGAGCAAAATATACCAACAGTACGATAATTCAATCAAAATCGAAATGGACGTACTATTGAGGTCATTCAAAATAAAGTTCTGTGTTCTCAGGCACCTACCTTTTTTCACCAAAATCACCAAAAATGATCATTACGTCATACAGAAATGCTGTCTTATGTCTTTAAGTCATGTTTCCCAATAATAACAAGAGCAACATGAAGCGTGACATATGCCGCCGACGGTGTCATAACGCCATGGCGGCCACATTGAATTGGTAAACTGGATCCACATCGACAAGAAGCGTTGTCTAGTTATCCAAAACGAACCCCTAAAATTATGATTTGATAAAAAAAACAGTTCTTTAGTTATTGGATGGAAACCAAAAGTTAACGGGCTGAAGGATGGGCGGATGGACATTCTTAAAAACGGGAGTTGTGGGCTTAATGTTTTTCTGAACAACTGATCGGTGGTGTCCAAAAATGGGATCACAAATGGCAGGCAAAGCCGGCTCATTGAGATCCCATTCTGGACACCGCCTCGAATCTGATACAAAACACAGGACATGCACATTATCATGATAATCTGTATTTATCAAGGCTAAGGTTTGTTCATTCTCTGATTGATTCCCTGATCCCAACCCAGTCATATAGCATTTTTGTAACCAGTTTTTCAAACCTTGTTATCAGTATATAATGTTACACAATGCTATTTTAGGTGAAATAAACAATGACATGAATTATACAATTTTAAAAATAATACGCGCCTTGCTAAACAATAACAGATGAGAACGTTATAGGATACCCTTGTATGTGTTTCTTGTCCTGGTCAGATGAAAAATCAAGTAAGACAGGATGTTTTCAAAGTATGACACCAGCTGTTCTGGAAAAGCAAACAGTTATATAAATTAGGATATGCTTTTCCAACTAAATTAAATGAATAGTAATGAGGACTTACACATTCCCGCCATAATCAAAATAATCATCATCAGTAGAAATGAGCGGTGTCCGTCCGTCCGTCCGTCCGTCCGTCCGTCCGTCGTCCGTCCGTCCGTCCGTCCGTCCGTCCGTTCGTCCGTTCGTCCGTCCGTTACTTTGTTGTCCGGATGATAACTTCTGTTTTAATGAATTGATTCAAATGGAATCTGGCACACCATACAGGGTAGGTTCAATGAAAGGTTCGGTTTTATATCTTTTGACAGAGTTATCTCCCTTTCTGGACAGAGAAACGTAGATTTTTCAGTATCGGGATGACAATTTCACTTCCGTTCCACGCAGCAGAACGATATTTGTTATGTGAGACTAGTAATAAAAAACACGGGTCGCGTTCCGTTGGATGATCTTTGACAAAGTTATGTTCCTTTTTTCAACTTGGGGACAAAACGTCACTTTTCTTCCACTGATACTTGGGATTTAATCCAGTGATGCTAACAAGTGTTATGGGCCTTTGGTAAATCTTTTCGGGGGGGGGGGGGAGTGAGGGCGTGAGCGGCCTTTCATTTCATTGGTGCTTTATGGCACTTGAACATCCAGGGACATACCGTGTCGAGGAACGGTAATACAAGTGGAGAAGCCGTAGTACCCAGGGAGAACCACAAAAGAGTGGCAAGGCATTGACAGACCCTACAACCTACTAACCCAAAAGAAACAGGGTGAATATTGGCTGAAGGCATGCGTGTCACTAGCGCGATGTACTTCAGCACAAATAGACACCGTGTTCCTAAGTGAGTGAATATGATGAAGTGTCTTGCTGAAGGACACAACGCGCATGACCCCGACGTGCCATGGAACCTACAATAGTCGTAAGGGATGGTCCATTCGAGCATCATTGGAAGGATCTATTTGAAGGATCTCATCATTTTTGGGGATATCAGATCATGACATACCGCTTAGTCGAACTGCTAATACGCCATCTTGTGATGCCATTGCTATGGTGATTCGGGATGCCACCTGCACATGCACAACTTATGTGTCACGCGCTGACCGGTGTCAGTTTTAGGAATTTTTTTAGCTGGTTCGGAAAGTCATTACATTTCCTCTGTGGCAGACCCATGGAGGGCTGCCATTTCATGCATAGGGTATTTGCACCAGCACGAGTTATTCTTGCTACGCCACTGACCTCCTTTTGGAGGTCAAAACTCCGCTGTTACGCTAAAAAGGCCTTTAAAGGATAAGAATTGGGGAAATGCTAATGAAGAGGGACAGGGGAAGAGGAGGGAAGGGAGGAGGGAGAAGAAGTTTAAGAGTGACTCCCCCTACGAGCAGGGGAAACATTGAGGAACAGGAGCAGAACCAAGGAACAGGAGCAGGATTGATGTTTAGAGTGGGGTTGTGTGTGTGCATTGTGGAGGGGTAGCCATAGTCCTCCAGCCTTAGCCTTAGCCCTAGCCTAGCATAACCTTAGGTCTATGCTTAGAATTTAGCCCTACCCTAACCCTAACCTAACCAGGGACTAGCTCTAGTTCCACCCTAGCCTAAGCCCTAGTCTAGTCCAAGACTTAATCGTAGCCTACTTGTAGCCCTAGACTAAAACCCAAGCCCTACCCCTAAGCCTTTAGACCTAGCCTAACCTTTAACTAGCCCAAGTTTTGGCCCTTGTTCCAATTCCAGCCAAAGCTCTAGTCTACCCTTAGTCCAAAGCATAACCCCAGCCCTAGCCCAAGCCTTAACACTAGCACAATTCATAGCCCTAGCCTAGTCTAAGCCCTAGCCCTAACCATTTCTTAGCTCTAGTCCTAAACCTAGCCTAGTCTTAACCATCACACAAGCCCAACCCTAAACGGGGAAGTGAAGAGTGAGAGGAGCGAGGAGGAGGAGGAGGGAATGAAGGAGGAAGAAGGAAGGGGAGGGAGGGAGGGAGGGAGGGGAAGGAAGGAACAATGAAGAGGAGGAAGGGGAGGAATGTAGGATTGGGTGAAGTAGTAAGGGAGTGACTTCTGCCCCTAGGAGCAAGAGCAGCTTTAAGGAGAAGGAACAAGAAGTAGGGGCAATGAGCAGGAGGAAGATCAGGAGCAGCAACCCGTGCCTTAAGGAGTGTGTCATTAATGGCGAGGGCTAACCCAGTCTGCCTAGCCCCCACTCAAGCCTTATCGTAAGCCTATCCCTAACCCCAGAGCTAGGGCTTGGGCTAGGTTTAGAGTTAAGACTAGGTTGTTAGGGTTAGTCCTCCACGCCACTCAACAGCTACTCCCCCATGTCAGGGGTTGTGGCTACTGATCCTTGTTCTTGTTCCTTTTAGTTGTTCCTGTGCGTAAGAACAACGGCCTCTATACACGCCCTCATTCCATCATGGTCTGGTATGAAGAATGTAAGTGGCAATAGGAATGGTACTGACATGTGTTTCGCCACCAGTGCACATGAAAATCTCACGTTCTCCATCAACAACACCAGCCAGTATAATTCCAAATATAAACACCATTGTCAATCGTCAATAATAATTCCATACTAAATGCCAGTCTTTAATCCTGATCCTTATTCCTGATTCAGGAATGATCCCCAGTGCCGACCCCACCTTGGTTCCGAGATAAAATTTGATGTCACCTGGGAAACGGAAATATTACTCGGTGGGGCAGAAATTTGCCCGGTGTCGAAGCCTGGTGTGTTCTTTGGAAATTTCTGCCGCGAAGGTATGGTGTCCACTGTCCTATACCATTTAGTATGATGAATAAGTTTCTTCCTCCTAAATGACCATTTTTTCCAAAGCGTCATTAAAGTTTGTTTAGCGCTTATAAGAGTTCACATTTTCAAAGAGAGCTATTTTTATGTGAGAGGAACTTAGCTAAGTTATCATAACAACAAAGGTTAACCCTTTACACAACGCAGACGATTTCAAAATTTATTATTTTAAGTATAATTTTTTAAATTTTTTCAAAAAATTTCAACAAAACCATGTCATGTGCCCCTCTTTGGAACGAGCTCG
The DNA here is from genome assembly GCA_031216915.1 of Pictodentalium vernedei. NCBI lineage: Eukaryota > Metazoa > Mollusca > Scaphopoda > Dentaliida > Dentaliidae > Pictodentalium > Pictodentalium vernedei. Next base: position 864,903,677 of record CM062297.1, read on the forward strand.
ACGAGTCACATGATATGGTTTTGTTGAAATTTTTCGAAAAATAATATTTTTCCAGCTGCTGAATTTGCATATTACGCATGCGGATGCGGCCGATCCGTTGGGTAAAGGGTTAAACCAACGAGATTTAGCTTTCTAAATCACAATCTATCGCCTTTGCGTTCGTTGTATTTACCGATGATGAAGTTTGAGAACTACAGATGTGTTTCGCTGAATGTGAGGAAAGCACAGCGAATCATCGACTGGAACGTTGGACCTGTGATCGCAAGTTCGCAGATTCTTTCATAGTTCGCGTCATTTGCGTTGTGCCCCTAATTTAAAACATTTAATCTCGAGCTTTACTTGCAAAGCACGAAATCTACCCGTCCTCCAAAAAGGGCAGGTGCACATTCACGTCCTAGTTCTCTCCTGTCTCCATTAGATATGGTGTAGAATGTCGACAATAATCCAAGAATCGGCTGGCGTGAAAATTCGCCTGAGTTTACATCTGCGAGAATCCTTTTGGATTCGCGTGAAATGTTCCAAAGTTCCTTGACCTTTTACGGAACATAGCCAAAACAACTAGAAAATTAACCAATATAAGTATAACAAGCCCCAAGATATCTTGGAACAGTATCAATAAAGCCACACAAATATAATGTCATTGGAATAGGCTCAATGGAATGGTTTGTAATAACATCCATATTTGTATGTTTTATTGACAAATTTATGTCATGTCCCCCACCCCCCCCCCCCACACCCCCAATTAAAAAAAAACGTAATTTTGTTCAATTATACCAACAATATCTGTTGCGTAAAGGGTTAAACTATCATCAGATATCTCTCGCAAACAATCATATGTCGTTTCGTCTTTTGACCCCACCAATACACTAATTTTATGAAATGACTGGAGTCACAAGATTGGCGCAAAAATTCGTGATTATCTAAATGAATTCGCCTGATCTGGAATGAAATTTTGCATCTCTTGATATCATAGATACGTTAACAAGTTATTAATAGACTGAGACTGAGTGATTGAAGTGGGTGAAGTGATTGAGATGGGTACTGAGAAGTGAAAGGAGGTGTCAGGAAGCATGGGTTGATATCGTATCTGTGTTTTGCCTTGGTGTAGGCGTAACTTCCGTTTTGCAACTTGTTCCAGGTGCAGACTCTGGTTTAGGTGACACAGTTGGCAGTTTTTAGTATAGTACACGGTAACCTTCACTTATTTCTTTAGGGGGCATCTCACCTTATTCACCGCATGCCACTTAACTTTCCACCTACCACAACCCTACATAAATAGAGGATATGGAATGAGTGTTTTTCTCATATAATATCTATGAAACGAGTCTAAGAATTGTCCGTTTTGGCGAGCCTCTGGCGAGTCCAAACGAAAAATTCGGACGAGTTTCATAAACATAATATGAGAAAAACACTCATTTCATATTCTATTTATCATATGACACACACACGCACAAATTAGCCAATTAGTATGACTTCTTAACCCGTCACCTAACTTGAGTTGCAGACGGCACTTGGAAAAAACATCCTCGTATAACTGAAAAATTTCATTTTTTGCTTCCAAAACATAGGTTATGACCCCTCATTGGAACGAGCTCGTCGAGCTCATTCGAATGACGGGTCATAACCTATGTTTTGGAGGCAAAAAGTGAAAATATAAAAAAAATGAATGGCGTTTTTGTTGTAGAAAAAATTTAAAACAATATAACCCACCCGAAATAGGACAGATAACGTAAATTCTCCCTACAGAAATTATGCAAAAGTGACCCAGCTGTATTTCGTTTAGCCAATCGAATTGTCCAGTTTTGAAATTGACCAATGAAAGCTCTCGACTCTAATTATGCAAATTATGAAAATGTGGCCCAGTTGTATTTTGTTCAGCCAATCAAATTGTCTAGTTTTGAAACTGACCAATGAAATTGACGGAAGGCTTTATTTATCACTGATTATTATGAAAACAAAATACCAAATGTTTTAAAGTGAACAAAACGGACGAGTCATATGATAAAAGAAGATATGTTGGTCAGTTCTGGAGTTCTGCTATGTTTTTGCACTTTTCATCGCTACCAGAGTACACTTTCATACCGGGTACCATATATGTGTGTGCAGCATAGTGTTTCTACCTCATTTTGGCCGAAAACAGCGAACGCGATAGGTATCTTGTTATAACAGCTTAGCTAAGTCGTAATAACATGATAGCTACATGTGTTTTTGTTGACAGCAATCTTGTTATATAAATTAGGATAACATAAGGCCTATTTTATTGTATAGTGCTTATACGCAGTAAAACACCGATGTAGTGGCGCAAAATAAAATGTGTCCGGTAAATTAACTTAGCTATGTTGCCTTAATAAGGTAGCTAAGTTGTTATAACAAATTACTGGCGAATATTTGCAGTAGACAGTGGCAATGACAAAAGCGTGTTAAAGGAAATAACTGATTGAATGACCTCGCAATGCCCTCCAACGTGACACCCATTTCTTTTCTTGGGGCTCCCGATTGGCCAGGGCAAACCAGTCCGCCTAGTCGTCTACTCCCGAAGTTGGGGGGCACAGGAGCGTCTTGGACATGAATCTTCAAAATGGAGACCAGGGCCAATGCGGTGTTTTGGGCATGATTTCCATTCTGGAGATTGCCCTATCCGGGACCACTGCGTCCACAACTGTCAGAATTCCTTTCTCAATAACCTTCGGAACGCACCGCACTGGAAAACAAGGTGCCTTTAAGATGTTAATGGCAGGAAAAAACATTTTGGATATTCCGCAGCAAACCTGCTGACTGGATCAAATCTGCTCATTTTAAATCAGCAAACTCGCCAAATTGAGCAGACTGCCCTCGATCCGCCATGTGAAGACCCGCCTAGTAGAGGATTGCCAACTTCTCCTCCCCCTAGGAACTTGGAATGCTGATTTCTGATTTCCGGCCGGAAATCGAACCGTCAGCAATCTCGCCGTGCTTTCAGGAATCGAACATTTTACCTACTGGACCACTGCACATCGTCCGAAACGATGGCTGGAATCTAGCCTAAATAGATAGATAGGTCTTATTTTTGCAGTATACTTGCAAATTGATTACATTATAACATTGCAACAAACAGAAACATACGCTAGTATACAGCATGGAACTGGCATGGCCTACCAGGCTGCCTTCCTACCATTCCCGGCTTAATAATGATGTCCTCGTGAATCCTTCGTTCACTTTCCTTGCGGCTGCTACATGGAAGTGTGAAATGACTGGTTACAGTACGAGGAAAGTACAGTGGCTGCCCCCCGGCGAAGACTCGCACGAGCCACATGTGTGTGTATGTTGAAGGATACAGTTATGTTTTAGAAGAATTTGGAATGTTGATTTCTGATGCCGGCCGAGAATTCAATGAAATTCCGAAAGGTTCGGTCGTTCTCATCTAGTCATCACACCAAGGCTACATATAAAATTCGAAAAACATTGGGGAAGAGATGCAACCACTAGGGTGCGCTAATGGAATTATTGACAACTTATATGCTAAATCCAAAATGGCCAGTGGCAGCCATGTTTTTCAATGAAATTCGGAAACACTTTATAGATCCCATCTAGACATAAAGCACCTTATGAAATTTCAAAAAGATCGGATGAGAGATGCGACCTAATGAAATTATTGACAATTTATATGCCAAATCCAAGATGGATGCCGGCGGCCAAGTTTTTCGACGAAATTCGGAAAATATTCTATAGCTCCCATCTACACATTACCCTAAAGACACGTATACAACTTGAAACTGATTGGGTGAGAGATGTGGTCTGTAGAGTGTACTAGAGGACCTGTGGATGGACAAAAGGTACGGATGAACGGAGCTTACGGACGGATGACGGATCGCAATCCATTCCAATAGCTCATAAATGTAAAGTTCAGCTAAACAAAGTCAATAAAAATGATTACTTAGAATTAAATAAAAAATGTTAGTGATAAAGAATAATGGATTTAGTAGTTCTTAAGTCTGTGGTGGATCTGGTATTTTCACCTAATGCCCTCCCGTGGGTCCCCATTCATGAGCTTAGCGCTTATCCCCTCCGCAGGGAGAGGCGCCCAGAGACAGACTTGGAGTTTAACTTTAATTGCGTGATACTTTCTATCATGGTTTAAATGTAATTTTACCGAGTAACAAAAGCGCATTCTCAATTCATTTACACAGAAGTTAATGGCGTCTATTTGTATGCATAGATTCAGATAAGAAAATTATTGCCTGCATGGCTAATGAGCATCCTCCCTTTTACAACCATGGACAGTGCATTGTTCTGACAAATAGCTTTTCTCATACTCTCAACTCAATGATTATTAATTGAGTAATGTGTCGTCGATTCACCACTGTTGAGAGTTTTATAGTTCCCTAGTTTTGGCATCATTATTTTTAACAGAAGACCTGCCGATTAACCTTTGATGGGGAACGAACCAAAAAGGTCGCGATCGAAACCAGTAATAAGATCGTCTCCGTAGCTAGCAAGAGAACTGCCGATGTAGTTCAAAATACGTTGATAACTCCGTTTAAACGAGCGAAACCAACGCCAAAATCTGAAGAGACTTCATCGAAGATAAGCGTAAAGGTTCTGGTGGCGATTATGATGTTCTGGCAATACCAGGAGATTGAAAGTACCTTAAAATAATCATAAAAACATAAAAAATTAAGTTAAAAAATTACAAAAATTCATAGTTAAAAATGCATTAAAAAATTAGTTAAAAAAGCATTTAAAAATGTTTAATGAAATGAAATAAATACTCGATTACGTTTTTGGTGCAACAATATAAAAATCAGAATTACAATAAAAATTATTCTTAAAAAATATGTAGAATGGCATTTGTAAAGATTTCTAAAACGAAGAATTCGAAAACATAGAAACTTTTGTTGCACGCCTGTTCTACGAAATCCCCATCTACAGCAACACTAACCCAAGCGGAGAGTGAAAAAATCGTTGACGGACTATTTTTAAATAGAAGCGAAATTTCACTGGAATTTTGTACAAATCGTGCAATGAAATTACAATCTGAATCGCTAGCGATAGCTGAAAATTGTCCCCTGAGTTCCAGTGTGTTCTATGTGCCAGTAGGCACATGGAACACATTGGAACTCAGGTGACGAAATAGTAACACGGGTTCTCCTCGCAAATTGGGTTGGCGATAAAATGTTTATTTGTGTTGTTAGTTGTGAAATGAAGTTCTGAGTGTCCTTCTAATAATTGTTTTTTATAGACGTGAAAGCGTGTATAATAAACACAGAACGACACACGCATGGTTGGCGGCCTCTCCTCCTATCCTCCCGCGCTAGCACTCGTTTGATTTACCCATTCACGCGCGTGTGTCATTCTGTTGATTGAACGAATGATAAAAGGGCCCCGTATTAAAACAGAAACGTCGTGAAAACAACAGCAACAACAACAACAAAAAAGCAAATAGTGATAAATTGTGTACAGATGAAAACGAGGGTGATGGTAGGGTAGTATTCGCACGATGTACGAATTGTAATTAAAATGGAGAGAAAATAATTTTAAAAAAGAACATAAAAACAAACTTAGCTAAAGTCGACCGCAGATGAAGTTCAATATGTATGTTACAGTTAAAACTAGAAGTCCTGTCACGAATAGTGCGCTTATCGAGGCTTAATTGCGCGTTGGAATTGCGCGCAATTGCCATATCGAATGGCATCCAAAGCACGGCAGGCTCTCTTGGTTACTCAGAGCAAACACATGCAATGTTTTTGCCAATGGACCTCCGGGTTACCCGGAGGTCCATTGGCTGAAACATTGCATGTGCACAGTCCATATGTACACAATTTGATAGCCTTACTATGGTCATAACGCGTACATTAACGCGCATATCAACGTGTTATTTGTGCGCATTTCATGACAGGACTTCTAGTTTTAACTGTAGAAGTAAAACCACATCTGTGACACACAATTCGTATTACAAGAACTAAACACAGCACTGCGAGCGAATGAAATGCTAACGTTACATTCACGTCTCCACTTGTGTATCAGGGCGACGGAACTAAGGGGCCCAGAACTTACTACTGACCTCTATAAAACTGGTTTTACTGGATACGTACAGAAAAGAGTCTCGCCTGTCGCCATTTCTTGAGGGAGAGGAGGGGGAATTGATGTTACAAATAAACAATGCTTTAGATTACGCCATAGATTCCGCTCACCACAGGGTCCCATTGGAATTGTACGCTACCATATAAGACCTACGTGGAAGCTCTCCAAAAACGGAAAAAACACAGAAAAGATAGAGTGAAATACAGCGGCAATATAAGGGGACAAAGAAAAACTAGCCATGTTTTAACATGCGTATCTCTGACACACTCTTCCAAAAGGCAACATGCCCTAGCGACCACATGTCCACAGAAAGGCACTATTGTAGTCACCACCTTCAGGAATGGATTCTGTCAAATATTCATACCACCAGAATAACTCTGTATTGAATTCGACGTTGTTATGATCTGTTTGTTTACCCACATTGCCTGAAGTTCGCGCAAACTGCCGTAATGTAATGTGATCTTTCTTCATTCACGGAAATAGATAGATATTAATTTGTGCTTCAGTATGAGATATTCCAGTCAATAAGAAGTTAATTCATATTTGAAAAAACAAGCTATTAACGCACATGTTAGTGGAACAAAGCAGCGTAATGATAATACAATAACGGATATTTCGAGTTTTTAATCCTAATGGTAATGTCATTTGGTAAAATCAATTCTCGATTGAGTAAGAATTCCGATTCGAAGAAAATCAATGTTTCTGGTTTCTGGTATTTTAAGATTCAACCATCAGAAATATATTAGTTGGGTAGAAAAGCGAATCGTAGATGAGTGAAATTAAACATATGCGGTAGCAGAAGCAGCACACCCATTGGGAGCGGTCTGTGTGGGTCCATGGCGCCCCCAGAAAGTCAATGAAATGGTAAAATAATTGAGGGAAGAAGAAGAAGAAAAAGGAGAAGCAGAAGAAAGAAGAAGAAGAAATACGAAAAGACAACTGAAAAAGTAGAAAAGAAAGAAGACGGCCTGATATGGGACCATTTCGTATGGGGCCGCGGATCTCATCGTTCGAACGCAAATATCCACATTTTCAGTCACATGCCGATGGGAGTCGCAGCGGCAAATTCAATTTTGTACGTAATTTCATACATATGCCGATGTCAGTGCGTTCCTATATTAATGTTCTCCTCGACAAACGCATCTGGTAGAAATACACCATCGGACCCTAGGACCCTAGATTCGTTGCCGCAACCGCAAACATGTAGGCCTTGATTCAGTTAAAAGCCACACCGAGCGTGCTGCGTTACGCAGGCCTATATATTCAAGTGGTCCAAGTGTTGAATTTGAAGCCAAAAAGCCATTCAGATTCGCTCTCAAGACATTGAATTTTTAGAATTTTCCCTCGGAGGCTCCCCCCACCCCCGGATCATTTGCGAAACTAGGATTTTCAAATAAGTGGGCCTGGACAATATTCAGGGGTCAAGGCTTGATATGCCAGTGGCATATCTCGTTGCCCGAAGGGCCGAGCGGGGTTAGATCTCGGTGAGGGGGCTCTCATTCGTGAAGAGGAAATTTTGAAAAATTTAGTGCTCCGAAAGAGATTCTGGCGTAAAATTTGCTCCCAACTGCAGGTAATTATCTGTGTAGGACGACAAGGAAATTGCGATGTGGACATACATGCTAATGCTCGATCTCCCGAGGAACAGATTCTCAGAGAGATCTTGCATAGGCAAAGTAATTGGTGATTGTTTAAAGTTTCATAAATATGCTAATCTTACATCCAAAACTTTACCCAGGCCCCAAATGTAAGATATAGTATCAGTAACTGTCACCAAATATCTCAATGGCAGTATTTTTCTCTCAATCTTCCTTATAAATGACTTACATGTCAAATGCGAAGAAGATCCGCTCATTACTCAACCATTCTGTTCAGTCCCAACGGAATTTTCGATTCAAATCAATGAAAAATTCCCTAAAAGACGATATCAAAATTTATTATTTTAAATATAATTTCTTTAATTTTTTCAAAACATTTCAACAAAACCATATCATGTGACCCCTCGTTGGAACGAGCTCGTTCTAACGAAGCGTCACATGATATGGTTTTGTTGAAAAGTTTTGAAAAATAATATTTTTTTCAACTGCTCAATTTGCATATTACGCGGGCGGATGCGACCGATTTGTTGGATAGAGGGTTAAATGAAAGGAGCGATAACTTACAACTGATCTCACTACTATTACACTAGAAGTATTTTCTGTTCAGTCCGGGTGATTTTATGTGGTTTTCTGTTCAGTCCTGGTAGTTTTCTGTTCAGTCCTGGTGGTTTTCTGTTCAGTCCTGGTGGTTTTATGTTCAGTCCTGGTAGTTTTCTGTTCAGTCCTGGTAGTTTTCTGTTCAGACCTGGCAGTTTTCTGTTCAGTACTGGTGGTTTTCTGTTCAGTATTGGTGGTTTTATGTTCAGTCCTGGTGGTTTTCAGTCCTGGTAGTTTTCTGTTCAGTCCTGGTGGTTTTCTGTTTAGTCCTGGTGGTTTTCTGTTCAGTCCTGGTAGTTTTCTGTTCAGTCCTGGTGGTTTTCTGTTCAGTCCTGGTAGTTTTCTGTTCAGTCCTGGTGGTTTTCTGTTCAGTCCTGGTGGTTTTATATTCAGTCATGGTGGTTTTCTGTTCAGTCCTGGTGGTTTTCTGTTCAGTCCTGATGGTTTTCTGTTCAGCCCTGGTGGTTTTCTGTTCTGTCCTGGTGGTTTTTTTGTTCAGTCATGGTGGTTTTCTGTTCAGTCCTGATGGTTTTCTGTTCAGTCCTGGTGGTATTCCGTTCAGTCCTGATGGTTTTCTGTTCAGTCCTGATGTTTTTTCTGTTCAGTCCTGGTGATTTTCTGTTCAGTCCTGATGGTTTTCTGTTCAGTCCTGGTGGTTTTCTGTTCAGTCCTGGTGGCTTTCTGTTCAGTCCTGGTGGTTTTCTGTTCAGTCCTGGTGGTTTCTGTTCAGTCCTCGTTGTTTTCTGTTCAGCCCTGGTGGTCTTCTGTTCTGTCCTGGTGTTTTTTTTTTGTTCAGTCCTGGTGGTTTTCTGTTCAGTCCTGATGGTTTTCTGTTCAGTCCTGGTGGTTTTCTGTTCAGTCCTGATGGTTTTCTGTTCAGTTTCGGCGGTTTTTTGTTCAGTTCTGGTGGTTTTCTGTTCAGTACTGGTGGTTTTCTGTTCAGTCCTGGTGGTTTTCTGTTTAGTCCTGGTGGTTTTCTGTTCAGTCCTGGTGGTTGAAGTGTTCAGAGAGTGAGTATCAATTCGATTTCTATTCTCAGACATTGGGTAACCGTTTTAGGGTGTCCAGGGTCGGAGTATCGGAAATGGTGGTTGTACTTATACCAGAGACTGGGATCAGGTCCGGCTAGACAAGTTTTAAAAGGGATAGTTTGAGGTACAAGCTCTCTCGTACTCTGGTGAGTAGTTTTTCTTTTGAAATTTCTACTGACCAATATAGCACTGGATTGCTACAGCGCTTATTGGATACATATAGAAAAGTGTCTCACCTGTCGCTAGTTCTTGAGAGGAGGGGAATTGTTGTCATAAATAAACAATGCTCTACATTATGCCACAGCTTCCGCTTACCACATTGTCCCATAGGAATTGCGTGTTATCATATAAGACCTACAGGATGATCTCAAAAACGGAACAACCACAGACAACGCATGGTGAGATACAGTGCCTTGAGTTTTATCCTTCCGCGATGACACAAGCACCATATCGATTAATCCATTCACACACACGTGTCGTTATGTGGTTATTACACGCCTTCGCGTAAAAAAAAACAATTATTAGAAAAACACTCAGCAATGTATTTGGCAACTGTCATCAAAAACAACACATTTTATCGCCAACCAAATTTGCGAGGGGAACCAGTGTTACTATTTCGTACCCTGCGTTCCAATGTATTCTGTGTGCCTACTGGCACATAGAACAGACTGGAACTTAGGGGACGATTTTTTCAGCTATCGATAACTATTCAAATTGTAATTGTGTTGCGCGAGTTATAGAAAATTCTAGTGAAATTTCGCTTCTATTTAAAACGTATGCGCGGAACAGATTTTCATTTTTTGTGGACTTGTGGGATGAGGATAATGCCTGGTAATTTAGAACAGTAGTATAGTATGGGTGTTATATACCCTTGTGGTCCCCATCTTAATCCTTGGTACTATTAAGCAACCGATTGCTTTGTATTATTCTATGGTTGGTGTAGGTAGTACGTTACGGTAGGTCAAGCGGTATGATGGAGATGGGGTAATACCTGGAAGATTAGAACGGTAGCATAGTATGGGTGATATATACCCCTATGACCCCCACTACCTTGGTACCACTATCCATCTAGGGTAGTGTGCTGGCCCAAATATTGTGTAGGTAGTTTGTAACGCTAGGTCAAGCAGTATTGTGGGGTGGGTGGGGGTAATGCTTGGTTGTCTAGTACAGTTGTTTTAGGTATACGGTCAAAACCACATAAGTCTACTATTATCCCTTAGGACAAGAAAACCACTTAACTGTTTGTACTATCCTATTCGGTATGCTAGGCAATTTGTTGTGTGTTGTATGCTTGGTTTCTGGTATCGCAGTAGAGTATGGATGATCTTTTGACATTCTAAAACTTGGCAGAGGGTATAGGTCGTGATCGGAGATAGTTAGTAAGCTTGTAGTAATCATACAAGTCACTTGTAATCGTACAAGGCTGTAAGGGATGCAGAAGACTATAGTATTGGGAGAATACATTCGATCATAGGACAGAGAGCACGGGACATTGTGGAAGCTGATGGTAAGATTATCTGTATAGGAACATGGAATTCCACTTATGGAATCCCTTTTGGGGAACGTCTGTGGCTATGACATCCCATGCTTCTGACATGAGTCGATGAGCAGCATATTGAGTCACTCATTCGAGCAAATATTCTAAGGCTTATTTGCTCGATGAGATTCGAGTCGTTCGAGCAATCGGAGATAGTTAACAAGCCTGTAGTAATGATACAAGTCAGTTGTGATCTTACAAGTCTGTAAGGGATGCATAAGACTATAGTCATGGGCGAATACATTCAATCATAGGACAGACAGCATTGGATATGGTGGAAGCCGATGGAAATATTACCTGTATAGCAGATGTGTAGGAGCTTGGACTCCCACTTACGGAATCCCACTTATGGAATCCATTTTGTGGATTCCCTTTTTGGAAAAATACCTGGCCTTCGGCACTCCTTTTTCTGAAAGGAGTCGATGAGCAGTATTTCGAGTCACTCGTTCGATTAATTACTCTATGGCTTATTTTTCGAAGGGATTCGAGTGGTTCGAGCTATCCGCGATAGTTGGAAAGCTTGTAGTAATGATCAAGTCATTTGTAATATTACAACGCTGTAAAGGATGCAGAAGACAATAGTATTAGACGAATACATTCGATCATGGGTCAGACAGCATACGACATGGTGGACGCCGATGGTAAGATTACCTGTATAGGAGCTGTATAGAAGCTTGGAATCCCACTTATGGAATTCCTTTTTGTGACATGAGTCGACGAGCAGTATATTGAGTCACTCATTCGAGTAAATACTCTATGGCTCATTTGTTCGGTGGGAGTAGAGTCGTTCGAGAAAAGCTGTAAGGGATGCAGAAGACTATAGACTTACCATCCCCATTAGTTTTCCATCTCACATCCATCCTATATACCCAGAGCCCTGTGTTTACATATACCAATCAATATACATGCCACAGAATTCTATATATCCATAACGTACACAACTTGCCGGATCTAGATGGTTGGGGACGACGTTCTGCACAGAAAAAAGATTCGCTGTCAAAAGGCTCCGGTTCCAATGGGAATTTAACACTAGCTGCTCCGACAAATCTCCGGGTGATGGGGCATGAAAACCCCCTGCTATACTGCTCATAATCATTTGTTTAACACTTAATAACACATTCCCATACAGACTGTAAACTCCACTCACCGAAGGTCTTTCGATATTTCTCATATTTATGTTTTGTCCAAATCACGTAATTACATTTTCTATCACACACCGATACTATATGCCCAGAGCCCTGTGTTTACATGTGCTACTATGCATGCCATATCATTCTATATATACAGAACGTACACAGCGTTCGGGATCTAGATGGTTGGGGCCGACGTTCTGCACAGAGAAAAGTTGCGCCGTCAAAAGGCTTCGGTTCCTATGGGAATTTAACACTAGCTGCTCCGGCAAAGCTCCGGGTGACGAAAACCTCCTGCTATACTATTAATAATCGTTTGTTTAACAGTTAATAAAACATTCCCATACAGACTGTAAACTCCATTCACCGAAGGTTTATCGATATTTCTCATATTCATGTTATTGCCGAGTTTTTTGGACTGTATTGTTAGGTTCGGCAGGTTACTGAACACTCAACGGCCCCTGTCTTTTGAGACTTTGGTAGGATAATTAGGGCATATTTTGATCGACGAGAGGATTACCATTTAGCTTTAACACTACAACATGCATAATTTTATTGGCAAAGGAGAAGTTATCAATCCATATATCGGAGATACTTCCAAAATTCCACCCCTCCCCCCGATATAATTCCCCCGACAAAATTACTCCTCAACAAAATCAATCCCTATCAGATCACTGCCCGATAAAATCTCTCCCTGAAGGAGTTCCCATTCTATAATCTCCCTGACAAGAACTTGCGAAAAATGGAAAAATAGTCCAAGGTTCGTTTTATTATTTTTTAATTAATATTACACGCCAAGATTAGCACAAAATGCAGTTAAACAGTACTAACACAAAACATCAGATATGTTTTTACAATAATAAAATATATACATATATTTACAATAAGTTATTAAAGTACTAACATATCACAACATATACATTTGTACATGAAAATAATTTTACAAATATTTGCAAGTTACCAACGTATAACTTTAAATAAATTGTAGTTGAAACACAGTAAAATTTCAACTTTATCTCTCTTTGTCGGCTATGCAAAACCGCGCCATTAAATTATTTGTTGATATTTGCAAGTCGTCTGGCCACAATAAAACACATAATTAAAGTTTGGGACTTTATATATTACAAGTATACTGGGTTTACAAAATACACAATAATTACTATTTGGTTCATATGCATCCTTTCTCCAAGCCTTACTTGCTTTAAAAACAATTATTTTTGCTGTAGTGTTAAACATTTAAAAAGTGTCATATCATCTGATATTTACAGCTTTAACCCTTTAACCAACATAAAATCGACCAGCGCTATTCTCAAATATCCACCAATTAATTTTCAATATTTTTTTTCATTTTTTCTCAAAATCATAGGTTAGAACCCTCATTGGAACGAGCTCGTGGAGCTCGTCCCAATGAGGGTCATAATCTATGTTCTTGAGACAAAAGATGAAAAAATTAGTTATTCAAGAATTTGTTTTTGCAAGTGTCGTCTGCTTTTCCTGTGAGGTAAAGGATTGAAACAGAAATAAATTAAATACATAATTCAGAAAAAAACAGTACTTAAACAACAAATCAGATATGTTTTTACAGTAATAAAATATATACATATATTTACAATAAGTTATTAAAGTACATAAAGCATAATTTCTAAATATGTTGTAGATGAACCAGAATGAAATTTCATTTCTATCAGTCTTTTGTCCAAAGGTTTGTTTTATTTAAATTATCGATGATGTTGTATTTTCAATCAAAACTGAAATGCGGATTAGCAATGATACTATTATACAACACTTATATATCACAATAAATACTACAGATACATTCGTACATGAACATTATTTTACATATATTTAGTGTACCGCCGTCGAACACATGCCACTTTCCACGGGTGGGCAATATTTCCATGGATGCAATAATATTAAATTCTAATAACTAATTATAGGAATAATCATCAAAAATTTAATTAATGAAACCCGGTGCTTTATTAATTAAAATTGTGCTGCTGATCATTTTTATTATCTGGTAAATGTATGATTGGACATCACTGTCCACGCGTGCATTACGCCCTAATCATGACGGCTGTATTGTACAAGTTACGAAAGTGTACAGCTTAAAATAAGCTGTCTTTGAACCACAGTCAAATTTCAATTGTATCTGTATTTTATTGGTGGAACAAAACCACACCATTAAAAATGATTTACTCATATTTGCAAGCTACTCAAATACTCAAATATAGCTTTAAATAAGCTGTAATACAGCCACAATAAACTCGAGAAAGATGATTTACTGTGATCAGTAAATTCGAATCTGTGTGAAAATAGTGACAGTATCAGAACCAAAGTGTATAGAAAGATAACTTATGTCGACTTATTTTCAGAAGTAAAATATATTTACAGAAATCAGTACCGTCTTGTTTTGTAAAGAACAGTTGAAGATTTTCATACAGGAATCAGATAAAACACTTTTAAGAGACCAGATACATCTTCTGTTCCACCCACTTACAGTACGTGGCGAGTGGATTGTAAGTAAATCACCCGCGGAGTGGGGTTATCACCCAAACTATAACTTGTGAATTTTGTACATATCGACAAAAAACATAAGCAATGTTTCAGCCAATGGACCTCCGGGTTTAACCCGGAGGTCCATTGGCTGAAACTTTGCTTGTACTGGTTATGCTTTGCAATAAATTTGCAATTATTGCTCGGGTGGAATCTCCACTCTGCGGGTGATTTAGTGATAATACACTCTCCACGTACTGTAATGTGTTTTTCAGTCAAGAATTGGTATTGAAGAAGTCAGAAATACATTGTTTTGTACTGTATTTGAAGTGATTCATGTAAAATGCACAAATGATTTGCATACAAAACTGATATTCTGCACTCACGCAGGTGACAGCGCGTTTTTGACTCATTTTCTATTGGTCCAAGGTCCACTTATAATACCATGCTTGCGATATGAGCGTCACCCACTTTCGAAACATTAGACTCTTCCCACGTTTTGAGTGCAGAATTTTGGGAGTGCATTGGAGGGTCATAAAATGCGATTTCCATAATTATGAAAATTGCACTCAGTGACCCTGACCGATACGTTGAATCTACATTGTATTGGACATGTTTTAGATATGAGCGTAACCCACTTTCAAAATGTTGGATCCCACACACTTGCGTGAGTGTATAAATACATGCATAAACTTCGGAAAAACATCTGACAATAACCAGCAGCTCTGAAAAATGCACAAAGCGACATAACATGCGATTTCTAGCAACTCTGAAAATACACTCAATGACGCCTGGGTGACCTTAGCGAGCTTGACCCATGTTTCGAACCTCCATTGAGTTTCGGCTCATTTGATGTTGGTCCCACCTCCTTTTGTCATACCAGGCTTGAGATATCAGTGTTACCTACTTTCAATATTTTTGGCCCCGCGCACTTTATCGCGTCTGAAAAAACAGGTCAACAGGTCTTAACATACCTGAGATATGAGCCTGCTGCAGTATCAAAAAAACCCTATGCACACCCCACTGAAACCCATGAGCCTTAAAAACAAAGTGGTCGAGTACAATTGACTGTCTCTCAGTATGTAGAAATCAGCGAGATTAGAAGATTCGTGTTGAAGTTATCGTGCGCACAGGGAACTGGGTGCAAGACAGACAACATAGAGAGTAATCGCTTGACTGGACTGGTTACGTGAAATAATTCATGAGCGATGAGGGACGTTGTACAAACACGAGTGCGCGAATGCGCATGGATGTTTTACAATATAGTCCCTCGCCTCGAATGAATTATTTCGCGTAACCAGTCCAGTCAAGCGATTACTCTGTTTATTACTTTTCATTATTAACGACAACTATATTATTTAACCCTTTACCTTGCGTAACGGCCAAAACAAGCCAGCGCGATTCTAAAAAAAATCGCCATTTTTTTTTTACTCTAAAACATAGGTTATGATCCCTCATCGGAACGAGCTCATCGAAAAGCCTATGACATAACTCGAAATAGTATGTTATTATATTATAAAAATGAAAAAGGCCCTGTTTCTTTTTCAATTTCGTTTCGGTGATAAAATCGACAGCGGAGTACCGCCAACTGATGCTCATGTAAACAAAAACAAATTCGCACGTATGTACGGCTGCTGCTCAGTAAAATCGAGAAAAGTATAATAGCGACTCTTAATAATGTGACGATCGTGGTATAAATGAAATAACACCACTTCACCACTCGTGGTGAACATTTGGTACACCAAGATACTATGTGTATATTCTATATGTAACGATGTAAATAGATTTTAATTCGACTACATACAGTTAAAACTAGAAGTCCTGTCATAAAATGCGTACAAATAGCACGTCGATCTGCGCGTTAATCTACGCGTTATGGCCATAGTAAGGCTATCAAATTCTGTACATATGACATGTGCACAAGCAATGTTTCAGCCAATGGACCTCCGGGTAAACCGGAGGTCCATTGGCAGAAACATTGCCTGTGTTTTCCATGAGTAACTAGGAGAATCTGCCGTGCTTTGGATGCCATTCGATATGACAATTGCGCGCAATTCCTACGCGCAATCAAGCCTAGATAAGCACACAATTCATGACAGGACTTCTAGTTTTAACTGTATGCAGAAAGAAGAGAGTGTACTACTACCTAATCGCAGCGCCGTATAGTCTCCACTCGAAGAGTATTTTCAATTGTTCATAATAACACAAGAAAAACTTGAAAACTTTCATCAAATGAACCACTGGGCATGCGATGAAAGGTTTCGAGTTATTGTGTTTTGCTCTCCAAAATTATAAATAATTACTAAGTAAAAAAATAAGTTCCAAAACGATTTACTGATAACCCTCCCTCCATACCCCTCTTCCTTTCGACATGTTCGGCATAAAGGTTTAATTTATAAATTGAATAAAAAAGGCATTACTGGTAACCTGCTTGATTTATTTATATGTTATTTGAACGAGCGATTCCAAATAGTGATTGTAAACTCTGACGCCTCATCTTGGAAGCCAGTTTTCTCCCCCCACTGCATGTGTAACATACGTGTGTCCCGGGTGAGATATCAGGGAGAGACAGGTGTATCCCACCCCACCCACGTGACGTTACACACTTATGACGTTATTATAACGTTATGCGTATCGTATTAGTTCCTTGCTACCAACTAAGTGATATTGACGTTATCGGGATGCAGTGTGATCAAAGTTCGATGCCCTAAAACTCTTCAACCCTCAAGCTGCCACCGTTCCTAATCGATTTCGTGGTATATACCTTCGCTATATACATAACTTGTGCATGCTCTTTCCGATGGTGTCATCAGTTTCTCAAAACAACGAATACAAAATGAGTTGATTGAATCAGCACGTGACTCCCGGTGGCTAACGTAATCGCTGCATGGTGGGGGGAGGGGGGGGGGGGGGTCATCTTCGATGAGTCTGAAGGTGGGAATGGGGAAACCTCACCCTCAGAGCAAGATATTTGAACCAGACCCTCGGCAAGCCTCGGGTATGGTTCAAATATCTTGCCCCTCGGGTGTGATTTCTCCATCCCACCTCCAGACTCATCGGGGATCATAATAATTCCAGGGGTTCCTCAATGACCGATTATTGGGCCTTTGCTTTTCCTCATATACAGCAATGATATCACGACAGACCTGCCAGGCGACATATGTTTATTTCCGGGTGATGCAACCTTGTATTTGATTGCTGACTACCCAGAGAGGGCTTTTCTCGTCTTAAATAACGACAGTAGTATGTCTCGTATTTTTCACCTCCATGCTGGGGGACCCCAGTCATGTCATGTCACTTGACCCAGTGGCTCCATGTTGTGCTGTCATGGTAACCCTCGTGAGCGGCCATATTGTGACGCCATCCCATAGTGATACGTGTTATTAGTGCGCATGCGCAGCGCGTGTTGTTGGGGTAATACGTGTTTCTGTCGTCCATTTTGTATACTGGAGGCCACCATCTTGGTTTCTAGGTAGCACGTGGTTGCTATGTTACCCAAGAGACTCCTGAGACTAATCCTACATGTATATATCTCAGTTATGGCGCTAGAGATTCATCACCAGCAATAATTGATTTAATTATATAACTGTAATAAGGGATAACGTGACACCTCTTTAGTGGAAGCATTTTTGCGGGAGCCTGGGGTCAGGGGTGAGACATAATTAACTAATTAACTAGTTAATTAACTAATAAACACTACTCTAAATCACGTTGTGTTTTACTCTGCACAGCCCTCTTCTCAGATAAAGTTAACTCTATATCCAGCCAATAGGATGCTGGAGTGACAAATGATTTTAATTTTTCGTCCCGGAGGCATGGTCTGTGATCCCCCCTAGTGACAAGCTCGACATATTTGCTCCAGCGGGGGATTTTGTGTTGTGCTCCAGTGCTCCTCCGACGGAGTGTGAGGGTATAATAGGTTGTGATTGGCGATTTTTCGAACCGTGCTGGCCGTATTCCGTTGTGTTGGATAAGGGAGTTGACTGTTATCATTTAGTTGACGGACCTAGATGTATATGAGTACTCCCGGTAATTAAGATCTTACCATTTACACTTTATTTGTGGTATTTCCGGTTTCGAACCAACACCAACTGTAATTCCTATGCAGGTCTTCCAATTCAGTGAACTGGGCCTAAAGCATTCCCTCAAATAGAAACTCGGGCCCATGATCTCCCGCCATCTGATTGTCATTCGTATTCCGGAAGAAATGTTTTTGTTTGACCTCTTAAATGACTGTGCTGTGCTACCTTCCTCCATCGTGAGCTTGACACTGAAGTTGTCACGGTGACCCTGAATGGCGTGTATGGCGTATACTGTTTATATGCCATGACGTGAGCCATCTACCATCGTGTAGGGGAAACAGAGGCGGGGTTAACTATTGGGAATGCAGGCTGAGCGAATTGACCTATTTGTACTCGCCACAGTCCCATTGATGGTTAGGTGTCTGCTCGGGTTTATGCGGAGACCTCATTGAGTTTATGCAACAGCCAAGGTCATACGTCTTCCTTTACCGTCTGGAATTTTCACTTGTTTCTTTCTTCTCTCTCTCTCTCTGCATTTTGAGTTCTACTTTCTCGAATTTGTTTCAATTTCATATCAAGCTCTCTATTGATAACTTACTGAACTAATCAATGTGAACATATATGTAATGTCTGAAATCGGAGATCTGGATTGTAACAGATGTACAGCCGTCGATCATCTCGTATATGTTAACTATAAATGTACTATGAGTGGAAACGACCATATTCAGTACGTGGAGAGTGGATTGTAACGAAATCACCCGGGGAGTGGAGTTTCACCCGAAGTATCACTTTCAAATTCTGAACATGTGGACAAAGAACACAGGCAATGTTTCAACCAATGGACCTCCGGGTATAACCCGGAGGTCCATTGTCTGGAACTTTGCTTGTACTTGATATGCTTTACAGCAAATTTCCAATTATTGCTTGGGTGGAATCTCCACTCTGAGGGTGATTTAGTGTGATAATACACTTTCCACGCACTGTATAAGCTACGAGCTTTCTGTCGGATCCACACACATCCTATGTTGTTTCGTGTATTTTTATTTATTTTTTTTATTTTTGGTGGGGGGGGGGGGGAATAAGTTGGAAATAAATATTGTTTAAACTATACACTGTAGTCTCAATATTATCTTTCTGTTTGATCGGATCCGTTCGTGATTTCACTACCGACCTCACTAATAGCACATTATATTTTGTTGTGCACAGCGCAAACGCTCTTGTATAGTTCAGACTATTTCAATCGTCTGCAGTGAGCAGCGCATTAAACAGCGAGCACTTTTGGCGCTAATTGTGACTTGACTTCCAGTTTTAACTATAAGTGTGACTAAGACAACTATATTTTAGTTCGCGCATTTATATCAACCGTAGACATGGAAATAGTTGAAACATCCAAAGGGCAGGTCGACGACATTCCTGGCGAATTAGTACTAAGATAAATTGACTTTTTTCTTGGTTTCCAGCAGAGAAAGACTTCCAAAAACCTTTTTCTAAAGTTACTCCCCGTAACAAAGTACAAGTAGAAATTAATAGCGTGATTCATGGTTGAAAGGCAACGAATTACCCTATCAATGCATAAAAACAATGCTCGTTCTTTGAGTGTTTTTGTTATCCAATAGTTTTTGTAGATATAGTATATACCATTCGGCATTATGAGAATAAAGAATACAACTGATACGGTTATCAACATTATTGTGATTTGACGCTGTTGCTTTATTTTTTCTTCTGACTGATGTTGTCTCTGGGTCATCGCATCTTGTATTTTTGATGATTTCTGCATAGCGCATATAATTAATCCGTTACAAATAAACAGAAATGTGCAAGGAGCTAAGGCAAAAAATACAAAATCTATGTAATACCATATTTTTTCACCAAAAAATAAAAAGTTTTCTCCCCAATAACAAACCGGTCTTCCGCTTGCAGAAAATATTTCCTCCACTGTAAACAAAAAGTGCAAATTTAAAGCAAAATAGAAAATAACAACGAAAGACATAACAATGATAGCATTCTTCTTGGTACAAACTCTTTTTACTTGTAAAGGGAACCTAACAGCGATAAACCGTTCCAATGTAAGACATACAAGTGTCCAGTTAGAAGTCATTACAAGGGAACTGATAACGAAATAAAAGAAACGACACCCATGCTCTGTTATTGTCACATCCAACCTGCTAAGTTCATCATTTATAAGAAATAGTATTAAAGCCGATATATCAATAAAAGCTAAGAAGGCTATGTACAACGACGCGGAAGAAATTGGTTTTAACATCATAATTGTAAAAATGGCGGCAAGATTTCCTGGTACACCCACTGCGTTGAGAATGCGTAAGTATAATCTGTCAGTCCATACAGCTATCCAGAAATAAGTATATTGCTCAATAGCGCCATACTTTCCATATGGAGATTTGGTTGTTATCTCATCCAATGTATTCGTGAAACCGGTGTCATTGGTGGCTGTAGCAAGCGTTGTCGAATTGGTTACAAATGCTTCACTCACCACTGAAGAGGATCCATCTGCATATACCGGTGTTACTAACGATGTAGCCATGCTTCACTGCACAATGGGTATTCTGTCAAAAGAGAAACAGACGTTTTAACCTTTTGAACCCGACTGGCTTTTCCGGCCAGAAACATGATACGTTATATCATCATTAAACAGAATGGCTGTTCTGTAAATGTGTGGGGTAGACCGATCAATATTTTCAACGTGCAGCTGGTCTACCTCAAATAATGAATATGGACTCTTCCAATCGCTGCCATTGAACTGTAACTATGATAGCATGATAGTACATAAGAAATATTGATAAATGAAAAAATAAAACTCAACCAGATATTGTTTTTGATTCACACAATACTTTCCCAGCACAGGGTTAATAAATGTCGAAATGTACCTAAAAGGTAAGGTAACGATCGCACGAGAGTGCTCCAGAAACAAGAAAACATTCTTGAAATGGAATGAAGAAGAAATTAGATATTTCTGTATAACCACATGGATGAGTGTCATGGGGTCCATTTAAGAGAGGTTTATATATGGCAGGAAGTACAAGTGTGAACAATGATTTCATGTTCAGTGATCAGAACACGTGATCTGGGTTAGACTGGAAAAGTATACTGTCATTAAAAGATTCTTTTAAAAAATGGACGCCATTACTCTCATGCTCATTCGTGTGATTGCGTATGATTGGTCGAGCTGGGTTTCTCGTAATTCAGCGAACGCTTTTTCCATCGTATGGTTGTTTTTGCTTCGTCCCGCCTATTTGTCTAAAACTTGTGAGCGTGTCCAACTATTGCTATTAAACGATGCAGGTATGCCGTTAATGGGGTGAAATGAGAGCTGATGCTGGAAATTAACTACAACTACTTATAAGTAATGTGTTATGCACATCATATAACCTACATTCATCCTCCGATACAGCAACAGACAATTCATTTCATTTATTATATAAGCAGCAGTATACATATACATTATCACGACCATGTGTATGTCCTGCATTTTTTATCTAACAATCATACAGATTTTGCCCTGAAAATCACGAAAAACAGTACGTATCACATAATGAGTTCCGATTCCGTATCATATAAATGACTCATTCTGATTCTGTATCATATAGACGACTCGTTTCCGGTAACGCGACATCGACAGTTGCGGGCGATTGGATAAACATTTTACAATAAATAGAAACTGCACAATTCAATATTACACCAACCCGGTTCCCGAGGATGTGCCCTCTTTGCAAACTCGTAAATTATAGCACATCATCATAGGAAGTGACACTGAGAGTGAACATTTTGACAACACAACATTGACAATTGCGGTGACAGCGTTACTCATTGTTTGTCAGAGTGCACAATAATATAGTTCCATAAAATATGTTTTTTTATTAACTTTTTCCTGCCCAACGTTGTGTCACAAAACTGTATTAATAATTTAAGATTTAATCTTTTTATGTGACAGAATTGTCAAATAAATGAATTACCATGATAATGTGCATGTACTGTGATTTGCATCAAATTCTCGGTGGTTTCCAAAAATGGTATCACAACTCGCCGGCAAAGCCGGCTCGTTGAGATCCCTTTTTTGTACACCACCTCGAATCTTATACAAATCACAGGATATGCACGTAATCATGATATTCTGTATGTATCAGATTCGATGTCGTGTTTACAATCAGATCGCAACGAGCCCGTCAGGGCGATTTGTGATCCGATTGTAAACGCGACCGAGAATCTGATACAAATTAAAGAACATGCATTTGGTCATGATAATACATTTATCTAACAATTTCGTTACATAAGTTACATAAAGTCCGGTTCCCCCGTTTTTAATTCCTAATAACAATGCATATAATGATATGTCTGATAGTGCGGTGTTTACAGGAAGTTGAATCTGTCTGATACGGAATCAGAATGGGTCGTCTATAAAATACAGAATAGGAACGCATTATGTGATACATAACGTTTCTCGTGGTTTTCAGGCCAAAATCTGTATGATTGTTGGATAATAAACAGTATCACTTCAGTATTATTCTACAGAAATTATTTAATGAGTAATCATTTGATATGAAATTTATAAACCGACTTCAATAAAATCGATCGAGTTTTACTGATCCTCAGATCAATTTTAGTGAGAGGTTCAGAAATCTCAAATCAAATTATGTCGAATTTGAGATATTTTTGTTTTAAAAATGTGTAATTTTACCATTTATATGTCTCTCCACATGGCCACCATTGTTCACACAAATTCCAACCAAAGTTTATTATTTTTTCGATTTTGGGTTCGACAAAATAGCGTGTGGCCCTTCATTGGAACGACTCGTAGCGCTCGTTCCAATGAGGAGTCATAAGCAACGTTTTCGAGGATAAAATGAAAATTGTTCTTTACTTTTTAATTTTTTTTTTATGTTTTTATTTTTACTTATGTTCTTTTTTGTTTGCAGATATCGTCTGTAATTCCTACAACATGGAGAGTGGATGGATAAAAAATTCTTCTTCCGAAACTAAAACACAATGTTAGGAAGTTGGCGTTGAAGTGTGAAGGCAGGTCTTCATTGAACGTATTTTGAACGATACTTCCGTAATGAGCTGTGGGTGACTTGGTGACAGAATATTATTTGAACAGAAAAGTTTTGAAATTAATCGGTGCTTTAGAGGAAAAATAAAATAAAAAACAATTGTCGTGTTGTATGTAACTTATTTGATGAAAATGTATAATTAATCTGAAGGCAGTGGAACCGGGAGAAGGGACACTTGAGACTCGCGGCCCTCCACTTTCCTCTACAGGCATATTGCGAGGTTAGACAACGAGTTAAAATGGGCGAATGCAAACGTGTCAATATACAGGCATTCCTATAAATATTATTACATCCAAACATTTGGCTAAAGGATCCGACATTCGGTTGCATCGATCTGCTTCGTGTACTTCAACCATCTTCGAACCTGAAGGCTAGCCTTCAGGTTGGAATGTGTTTGAAGTAGAAGAAACGGATAGAAGAGCGAACACACCTTTGTATGCTCATCTAAACGAGAGACATTGTGTTGCTTGGTACATTTACCGATATACGATTGTAACTCTTCTCCCTTGGCTAAAGAAATAAAATGTTTAAAAAAATTAACCGTAACATCATAGATGAATGTACACTACATTTATAAACTATATATACAGTTAAAACTAGAGGTCCTGTCACGAACTGTGCGCTTGTCTAGGCTTAATTGCGCGTAGGAATTGCGCTCAATTGCCATATCGAATGGCATCCAAAGCACGGCAGGTTCTCCTGGTTACTCATAGCAAACACAGGCATTTTTTCTGCCAATGGTCCTCCCGGTTACCCGGAGGTCCATTGGCTGAAACATTGCTTGTGCACAGGCCATATGTACAGACTTTGATAGCCTTACCATGGTCATAACTCGTAGATGGCAGATCGACGTGCTAATTGTGCGCATTTCATGACAGGACTTCTAGTTTTAACTGTAGCACCGCAAAAGTAATACAAGGTTGAAGGATACGTTTTCACTGGAACAGGAAATGGAATATAGGAACAGGAACAAATTCGTATTGTCTGGAATAGAGGAAACGAAAATGAACTCCTAAACAATGAAATTGGTCGAGCGATGATTGTTTTTTTTCGCCAGGATAACACCACGAATGTGATAGCTAAATACGAGAAATGTTGGAAACTTTATGATGCTGTTTTTTCCTAGTTTATAATATACATGGACTTCATGAAGAGTTATCGTCCTTGGAACTGTCAATTACTTAAGGAGTCGACTGATGTTCGAAGAAGTTCCAGTTTATATGATGATGAGCTTGAATATAGCAAGGCAATAATTTATTGTTAAGATGCTAAAAAATATGGGCGGGTCGGGGTGGAGGGATTGCACTCGAATGAAATTCAGAAATGGTGAATAAAGAAAAGAAAAGAAATATTTCCTGGAATATTAAAGTAGAAGCTGGAAATATTTATTATTTATTTGTGGTGCTTAACGCCACATCAGCAAATAAGGCTATATAGTGGAAAGAAAACGGTGGAAAGCAAAAAGTGTCAAGTATGAAGTAAAACTATTGAATAAAAATCGAAAATAACTACAATTGAAATGTCATAGACAGGTGTGATTTGAACAGCAATGAGTAATGAGATAAGAGAAGTAAATAATCTATAAATCAGCCTGATGAAATGAGACTTGAGGCGTCTTAATTTAGAAGAATAAAAACAATTTTAAAATTTATTAAAAATGTTGATTGTATACAGAAAGGACGGCTGACATTTTATCGCGTTACAATCAGTCAAACCCCAAGGAAAGATCAATGGAAGGCGAAGGTGTAGGTGGAACCCATCAAAGTATAAAAAAGGTGAAGGAAATTTGTCTAACTTCGTATGTAGTGAAATAAAAGTAGATGATGTACCAATAGTTATCTATACATTATAGATCGGAAAAGCGTGAATGACAGACGAAATTCCCAACGAGTTCTTAAAAAAGTGGGAGAGAGGCACTATATAATCGCCTAGAAAAATTGTTCATCCTATCGTGAAAAAACAAGAGATTCCAACTAAACTTCATGATTCTTGAGAATCATGGCTTTTCCCGATGAGATTCCATGATTTTTCATGACCCCACAGTGTCTGATGAATTGTTTTTAACTGTCTCACTGGAGTTCCTTCATTGATGTTATGAGAAAGGTGAGTATAGTAGTCTCAAATGACTCAGTTTGATAAAAAAAATTGTTTAGGTAAAAACCAGTGGGTTAATGTCAATATCGTCGTCCAACAAGTTAATGACCGACAAAAGGAGTTATGTTTGTTTGACACATACCCACGTAGTGCTGTGGCTATTTGAAAATGGTCCATTTTATCTCAAATGTATCCAAAATATTGATGTCTGGCAGTTTGTAGAGGGTTAACAAGCGTTAACAGGAATATTTATTCATGCAACTTGTAATGTCACACCAAGAACTGCGAATGGCCATTTTTTCTTTAAAATCTACAGGATGTTTTCAGAGAAATCCAGGGAGAACATGAATTTTAAGCTTTTCATATGTGTCATTGTTTATCCATCCCAAAACGGGTTAAGTGTTGTTTTTTGAATACTCTTATTACTTCCAAAAATAATTCTCAGTGACTTCTACTTCCTCTTATTTTGATCTCTCCTCTCAACTTCGGGTGCGGTGGGTACGCAAACATAGCCCATTTTATCAACATTTGGATGTTTGAGAACCTGCATAGGGTTAACAAATGCTTACAGAAATATTTTGTATATGCAACTTGTAATGTCACACAAAGATCTGAGAATGGCCATTTTTTCTTGAAAATCTACGGGAAGTTTTTAGAGAAATCATCGGATAACATGAATTTTTAACTTTTTGAGGGGTATCGCTCTGTAACCAGCCCTAAACGGGTTAATGCTTGGTTTTGTGAATACCTTCAGTACTTACAAAAATGATCGTCGGTGAATTCCACTTCCAATGAAGGAGGTTATGTTTATCTCGCAGGTATACATTTGGTGTTATGGTTGCCCAAGAACAGCCCATTTTCCCCGAATGTCTATGCTTGGCAGCCTCTGGAGGATTAACAAATGCTTACCGAATTATTTTGTCCATGCAACTTGTAATGTCACTCCAAGACCTGCGAATGGTCAATTTTGCGTCAAATGTTTTTTTGAGAAATCAACAGAAAACTGGAATTTTAAGCTTTTAAGGGATATATCTCCTTAACTAGTCACATATGGGTTAAGACCTCGATTTTTGAATACACTTACTACTTACAAATATGTTTCCCTGTCGGTTTTGCGTCCAGTAAAAGAAGTTATGTTTCTCTGTTGCATTCCCATTTGATGTTGTGGGTGTTCAAAAACAGACTATTTTTTCAAAATTTTGAATAATTTATCCAATCAACTTGTAATGTGACACCAAGACCTATCAATGGCCATTTTTTCCTTGAAAACCCTACCAGATCTTTGTAAAGAAATCCAAGGAAAACATAAATTTTTAAGCTTTTGATGGGTATCACTATTAACAACAACAAAAGGGGTAAACGCTTAGTTTTATGAATACCCTTATTACTTACAAAAAAGGTCCTCGGTGAATTCCACTTCCAACAAAGGAGATTATGTTTATTTCTCAGGTACACGTCGGGTGCTGTGCGTGTCCGAAAACAGCCAATTTCAACAAAATTACGATGCTTGGCAGCCTGCAGAGGGTTAATAAACGCTCACCTGAATTTTTTGTCCATGCAACTTGTAATGTCACATTAAGACCTGCGAGTAGTCAATTTTTCTTGAAAACCTACAGGATGTTTTTAGAGAAATCCCCAGAAAATGGGAATTTTAAGATTTTAAGGGGTCTCTCTCTTTAGCCTGCACAAAATGGGTTAAGACTTCGACTTTTGAATACCCTTACTACTACAAAAATGTTTCCGTATAGATTGTGCGCTCGATAAAAGAAAGCACTTGTCTTTGTGTAGTACCTATTGGGTGCTGTTGGCATCCAAAAACAGCCCATTTTATCACAATTTTGACATTTAGAAGCCCGTGGAGGGTTAACTAATGCTCACCGCAGTATTTTGTCTATGTAACTTCTATTGTCACATCAACGCCTGGGAGTGACAATTTTTTCTTGAAAATCTACAAGACTCGTTTAGAGAAATCCACGGAAAACATGTTTTTTTAGCTTTATGGGGGTATTGCTGTTCAACCAGTCAAAAACGGGTTAACGCTTGGGGTTTTGAACACCCTTATTACTTACAAAAATGAGCTCCGGTGAATTCCACTTCCAATAAATCAAGTTAAGTTTATCTCTCGTGTATCGTTTCGGTGCTGGGGGGGGGGGGGGGGACCTAAAACCCGGCCATTTCATCAAACTTTCGATGTTTGGCAGCCTGTGGAGGGTTACCATATGCATCGCCTGATTTGTCGTGTGTATCAAAGGTCGTGTCACAGACAGGTCTAGCAATGATGAATGTTTAAAAAAAAATCTACACGACGTGATTCGAGAAAGTGCCGATAAACCCAAATTTTGGCAGTCTTTTGCCAATTCTGAGGAAATAAGGGTTAAATCGAAAATTCCGCTTAGATGTTGTGCCCCTCTATGCGTGTGCAAAATTTTGTGAAAATTGGTCCGAAAATGGCTTCTGAATCGTGCGGACAAAATGTGTGGAAAAAAAAAAATTAATAATAATAATCCGTAGAAAAACAATAGTCTTTTCCAGAGGGAAAAGCCTAAAATGTAGAGAGAAATCAACGTAACATGTATACCCAAAAGTGGGAATAACAAAGCTTCAGAAGATCAGAAGAAGTTCAAATAAAATGTTGGGAAAGTATTTTGTGGAGGAAATCGAAGACGTTTTTTTGGTGGGTGTATACAGAATAGTTTTCTGAAAGGCAAGAGAATCACATATCCACTCTCCACTCAATATCAACTGCAAGAATAAACTAGAGTCGAAAAAGAAGATGTTTATGACCAATGTGGCATAAGTGTGTCGAAAGCCAGATACTTTGGACATAGG
Organism: Pictodentalium vernedei; assembly: GCA_031216915.1. Taxonomy (NCBI): domain Eukaryota; kingdom Metazoa; phylum Mollusca; class Scaphopoda; order Dentaliida; family Dentaliidae; genus Pictodentalium; species Pictodentalium vernedei. The sequence goes on from CM062297.1 coordinate 864,932,134, forward strand.
ATGTGGGTTTCTTAAAATCCTAAATCCCCTGTAAGATGTGCAAATTGAATTTACCTCGGGAAGTGTAACAACAATCCGGGTTACTATTGATATAGACCTTCAGCAATTGCGTATCCCTTCATCAATTCCCTTTGCTCTGTACTTCAACGATTTAAGAGATGAACGCGCGCAAAAAGCAGAGAGGGCATTAGTTAGAGACCTAAACATCGCTTGACTGGACTCTGGAGACCGGGGGCATAATAACCATCTAAGGCTGTGGAATATGCCCATCATACCAAAGAACATTGAAATATGATTAAGGTCTGAGTACGCTCTAAAATCAGTTGGATTAAACATTAACCCATATTCACTCAACCCTGTCGATTTAGGTAACTGGGTTCATATTCACTCAACCCAGTTGATCTGGGTTAATTGTTAACCAAAATGAGTTTAGGGTGTAATAGGTTAAAATGTTCGGAGGCACCTCTCAACCAGACTCCCGAGACGGGGGTATAATAACCCTCTATGACTGTGGGATTCGCTTATCATACCAAATGACATTGAAATATGATTTTCGGTGTCTAAGACAGCGGAGGCCGGGAGCACAAGAACCTTTTAGTACTGTGGGATTGATTCCTTTATTCTGCAGTATACATGACACAAAAAGAAATGATACCTACACTTAAACCTAGAAGTCCTGTCACGAACTGTGCGCTTATCTAGGCTTAATTGCGCGTAGGAATTGTGCGCAATTGTCATATGGAATGGCATCCAAAGCACGGCAGGTTCTCCTGGCTACTCATAGCAAACACAGGCAATGTTTCTGCCAATGGACCTCCGGGTTACCCGGAGGTCCATTTGCTGAAACATTGCTTGTGCATAGGCCATATGTACAGAATGGTACTATTGCCATAAGGCGTAGATTAACGCGCAGATCGACGTGCTATTTGCGCGCATTTCATGACAAGACTTCTAGTTTTAACTGTACAGTAGTAAGAGTGTTTTTAAGGATACAAAGAGTATGCACTCAAGCTTGAGAATGCCCCTGTATACTGCAGGGAGAGACAATATAGCCAGATTAGCTGTCTATATATTGTCTCCCAAGCTGTACATTACGCAACCTTAAACCAGACTGTTCTACAAGTATGTGTTTTTACCTAAAGTGATTCGCGCATAAAGAACAGGGAAACAATTAGATAAGATGTGATAAGATGACCCAGCAGTCAGCTGAAACAATGGCACACGTCCTGGTAAAAGTACTTTTTTATTTAAATACACACTAGGAAGAAACTGCTGATACCACGAAGTGCACGTGGAGTGATCCAGACCAGTACTAGGAATACGTTGGATACTAATTTAGAAGATCAAACAATTGCATTAGAAGTAACGTTTTCTTACTTCAGGTTTCTCATAGCGTCTTGTAACTATAAGAGTAAGGCATACCATGCACGGAGTCCACAATATGGAGGGTTAGTAATTTAGTACGCAATGAGAAAAGAACTGCGGACCCCAAAACACCTTACAACAGATGTCCTTAGTCTATTAGACGGCGAAAAAGTACTGTGTCTATATCAGGGACTACAGTTGTGACAATATGGATCCAGGCAATCAACATTGTTGGGATAGGATGACATAAAAAGGTCTTTAGTTATTTTTTAAATCTATATCTCTCCGTTATACTTCTGATGGTGTTATCTAGCGCGTTCCAGATTTGGGTGCACACGCCTGAGGGATAGATAGATAGATATTTATTCGTTCAGTAGCATAAACGAAGTACAATGGTTTCAATCACATAGTTCAATAAATATATAACATGCTGTATACTACTGGGAGATGACATATCCAGATTGGCTGTCTTCCTGGGGGAAGGAAATCAAAGGATTTACTTCGCGTTTTTTGTACTGAAGGAGTCCAGTTCTTCTGTTCATCCTACCTGTTGGATTATCGATTACGCTAAAATAGTAACTGTTTTCAAAAGAATCAGGCAGGTTTGCAGGATGCCAGTCGAATACAAAATTAGCACGTCTGGAGTGTATAGAGGTCTTCAACTTTTAATATTCTATTATTGCGAAAGTATGTGTATTATATCTCTTATTGCTTAAAATGTTCAAGGATCGCTTTTTGTAACATCGTTAGCGTTTGTACTAACCGCACATTTCCCCCACACGTTTATTCCATACATTAAGTGAGTATGTACTAAGCTAAAATAGAGGGTTTTCATGACATCATCGGGAAATATGGTTTTCACTTTATTAAGGGCAAAATTTACATGAGCTATTTTTGAACAAAGTTGAGCTACATGATATTTATAGGATAAATTCTCGTCGATGTAGATTCCTAGGAATTTAATTGATTTTTCTGTAGAATCTGAGCTTACCCTACTTATTTCCTGGACATTTATTAAAATCCTTCGTATAGGTGTATGTAATTCAATTTTATTGGAGGGATTAATTAGAATGTATTTTGTTTTTACGGCGTTTAATTATAGCTGATTCGCGCAACACCAGTTAAATAAAATCTCAAGCTCTCTGTTTAGGTAAGGTAGCGGCATGACAAATATCATTGACATACAATAAAAACAACGTTAGACTGAGAATGCATCCTTGGGAACCCCATGTGTTGTCGGGACCAAGTCGGATTGCTGACCACCATATGCGACATATTGTTTTCTCCCCGATAAATAGCTTTTGAACCAATTTTGACTCAGTCATCTTATACCGTATCTTTCTAATTTGTTTAGTAGGATGGAGTGATCTATAGTGTTAAATGCTTCAGAAAGGTCAAGAAGCAGGGCGAGGGTATAGTTTTTACTTTTTTTATTATTTTCATCGACCACCTTTTTAAGCAGCTGCATGATAGAGTGCATAGCGCTATGTCTCTTTCTGAATCCATATTGGAAAGGATTCGATATATTAAACCGGTCTAAAAATGTTAAGAGTCGTACAGACATGATAGGCTAAGCGTAGAACGTGAAAAAATGGGTCAACCGGGAATAAATTTGTAGAGAAGCAATTTTGGTGTCAAAAGACGCAGGAGAGTCTCCCGAGTAACATATCCAAAATCCGCAAAAATCCGTTTTGGGGAAAAATTTTTCAGCGCACTTTGAAATGAGGACCCCTATATGATTTTCGAGTCAGATTTTCTAATACGTTACCGAAGGTCCACTGTCCGGAACACCCGAATTGTGTGAAATTCTAGCCTATAGTGTCAAATATCGATCACATTAGGTTGATTGCGAGGTACCCAAACACATCGTGCCATAATTTGATGCTGATAGCCAAAATGTCGGCCAAAGTGGCCGCAACATTTAAAAAACAAATGCTGAAATGTTTTCCAATCCTGAATATTTTTTATTTTTTTCTGGTTATTATCCAGGATAGCACCGTTTTGTTTATATTACGGCGATGGCAGGTAGGTATCTTCGCTTATATAAACAAAATACACACCAAAGTTGTATCCAAATTGATAACTAACAGAAAAGGAGGGGGGGATTTCCATGAAGTCTTTAATTGTTATTGGTTCCTGGGGGGATGGTAATTATACCAGAAGGCTCCAACAGACAGACATGCCAACCAAGGTAAGACGAAATATGCGGTCTCAAAATAGACAATAAAGAATAAACTGAATCATTATGTCTTGGAGAGAGAATTAAGAATGAACACTAAAATAATCAGCTCCAAACATAATATGTCGCGTCCTGATTACATTATTAAAAAATTCAACTCATCCGAAATCATTGCCCACAAGGAGGAATGATATTCAAAATGACGCGCACCAATTTACAAAAGCATTGTCGCAATCCATATCGTCTCAGGACGTGTCGTCGCTATCTTCCATGACAATATCTATTGAGTTTCTGCACCCATCCCCTCAGCAATCACCACAAGCAACGACACACTCAAGTCCATTTTTTCTACATGAGCATACGTTACCCCCACATGGATTCTTACTCGACATCTTGCACTTACAACGTACAAACTTCAACAATGCCTCTGGTGCAGGTTCAAGGTCTGTCATGACCGGAACTAATTGTGTTCCCTTTATTTTCCAACCCCAGTCCTTGGGGTCCATGGCAGTTCTCCCCAGCGATTTCCAAACAACCACTTGTAGATGAACTCTCAGGCTGTGGAAATATGCGGCACGTTCTGTAGGGGGAAGTTTCTGTGGATCTGATAAGCCCTTGCTTGAGGACACCATCTCCATAAACTTCGCATATCTCAAGTCATTGAGCGATCCACCGGGCTTGGCGCCATGCAAAATCTTGAATAGATTAACACCAGCTTCGCCTACACGACTTTCATCGGCACTGGAATCACTTAGAACAGAAGATATTTTCTGTATTTCTCGCGATTCTATCTTTTTCAAAAGACTGGTTTTCCCCTGACCATAGATGGCTGATGTTGTATCGCATCCTGACCAAGCATGAATAAACAGAATATGCGACGATCTTAGTGTTCCAGTCTTTTGAACAACATCGCGTATTTTCCACATTACTGGTCCACGCGTTGCTGATTTTCGTGCATCAGATAAAATATATATATATCTGCCATGTTTTCGGTCCAATGATACATGAGGAGCACTATTAAATCGGTGTCATCTGCAGCCACAACTACGTCTGTTCCTTGAGCTGCAATTTCGAGAGCGCACGACACTATCAATGTATCAGCATCTCCATTACTGATATGCACTGTTTGCCCATTCATTTGAAGCAATCGACTCAGTAGTTTTATGAATTGGGTTTTGTTTTTTTCATTTGACAGGAATACTTCTTGATTATTATGAGCCTCCGTATTTTCATGTAAACGAATATCAGCACATGTTTTTCCAACTCTTCTCGCGTGCTCATGGTCTTTAGTGGAAGGGCCGAGTTCATACCCATCAAACACTATGCACGCGTTTGTATAATTTGATTGGACGTATTGCAGATATTTGTGAGCTAACTCAAAATAAGTAGAATTCTTCACCCACTTAACACGATGTAGTAGAGCACCACCGTCAACAACATACGTAGCACAGGTGGGGCATTATGCTTGTTCAGATGAATCTGTATGAGATTTAGCCAGTTGAGACTTAGTAGGCTTTCTCGTGAAATTGTCTCTGAACAATGATGTTGGTACAGCTGTCAATTCATATTTGAAATAGGCGGCCATGTTATCCTCCCGTTGGGCAATATCAATTAATCTTGAAAACAGAATTGTTGGGTTAATTTGCATTTTCTGATTGTCCATTCTGATTCCAGGTAGGAGAGAGTCCAACGATTTTACATGCAGACTCCTTTTAATTGACGCCGACGCAACACTCACTTCATCGAGGTGCTCATGAATTTTCATTCCCATCATTTCTGTTTGATCACAATTTACACCATCACCATCACCAGCCGTAAGGCCAGACGACAAGGACCGTAATTTGTTTTCACCGAGATCGAACGGCTCGTGTTCATCGAACCGCAGCTGGATCTTTGATAGATCTTGAAAATCTCTCTCAATTCTACAGTTTCCCAGTTCGATGTGCTGATCACTGGTTTTGTGTTTAGCGTCGGTCAAGTTTGTCATTGCATCATGGACTTCAGCACACCTGTGCATGGTATCCACCCACTGTAGTCGCACAGACTCAGTCATACCCCCGCCCCTACTTTTGATCGACCGCATAAGAACCTGTTCGATGATCAAATCAGTTGACAACCCTGCCAAAAACATGTTACTTCTTCGAACTGTGTGTAAACCATGATCTATGGAAGACTTGTACAGCACTGGGTGGGTCATGGGTAGGTCAAGCATCATTTGGAGATAAAGGCAGCAGCTTTTTGCATAATGTATGTGGCCTGTGGCAGCAAGAAGATTCAACATTTTCCCCATCGTCACAAGATGTAAGTTCCAATTACCTGTCCTCTCTGATCTTATAAATTCTTTCAAAATCTGTACGTATTCAACATACTGTAACCACAACCTTGCGGTTGGTGATTTTTCGGAAAGCAGTGTTTTGTACTCAGATAAGCACGTTCCCAGCTTAATTAATTCAGGTGAAAGAGAAGCCGATGAAAATGTAATAATTTTGTTGTCAACATTATCATACACTGCTTTAAGAGTTTCAGCTTCCGATACGGTGAGTGTGGGTAGCTTGGCAGACGGTAAATCAGATACATCCGACGAAGTACGATCAACAACAGTTTCATCACTAAATTCCGGCGAAGATGGGTGTTCATCGCCATCTGGTGGAAGTTGTACTGCTAAGTTGCCAGAACCTACTTGTTCTGTGTCACAATGAGATCTATATGAAGACGAGGTGATGTCTTCTGTCAGTTTGGTATTATCTTGTGAACCATGGGGTAACTCTACTACTGCGCCTACTAACTTGTTAACCAATGCCGCCTCTACTAGGTTATGCCCACGAAGAGCCCTTGATATTGCTTTACCCGACATCATGTGTTGAACAGCATGCGGACCATAGACCATTTCAATCGCCTCCTCTAGGCCAGACCCTTTCATCATGGATCCGATGCTTCCCAGAAAACTTATCATGACGTGAAATCCACCAAGTCTGCACACTACTCGCAGACATTTGGCTGTAATTATTTCTACAGCCTTAAGCCACAGAGGTTGATCAAAGGTCAAACACGGGGATGAAATGCCCAATTTGTTCGCCTGGCTTTGGACGAAAAGTAAAGTTGAATAGATACAAGTCTCATCAGACGGATTCAAATCAATAATCGGCAGGAACAACACTTTTGATTTTGGGGATGGACCACTTTCTGATTCTGAGAAGATATGTTGCATGTAACCTGACCAATTGGGTCTCGGTTTGGTAGCGTCCCTGAATAACCAACCAGAATGCCAAAGCAAGTCTGAGTTAATATCTAATGGCAATGTAAAGGGGGACTGTAACTGGAGCAATGGTTTGTATGTAATTGCTGAAAGACCCTTGCCCGGGATGCCCACATATTGGTGAATCGGGACTCCTTTTGCTTTTATAATTCCATCTACCCTGTGGCGGGGTTGCCTAAAGATTGCAGGTCTCCTTGGTTCTAGTGGTGAGTTACTATTTGGGGTACAAACTGCAATTATTCCCATAACATGAAAAGTTCCTTGACCGTCTAATGTTGCAATGTTATGATCAACATTATCTGCGACCCATTGGGTGAACGCCCCAGGAAAGAATGGACCGAGATTATCGCTATCTTCAGTCTGGATAACGGACTGTTTGTATCTTTCAACTTCATCATATGTTATTGAAAAACCTAAACGAGAGAGTTCGGTAATGAGCCATCTGGACCCAAACATGTGATCAAGCTCGATGCCAAGACCAAATAATATCGGAGATATGACTGATTTTGGTCGTGCAGACTGAATTATTGAATGGCCAATACTGATTTGCTTCAACTCTGAAGGAACCAGGATTTTTAACAAAGATAGCAAATGTGGAGGTATCCAATTTTTACCTCGCTCAGTATCACTGATATCCTCGCACGTGGGATATACATTGGTATTGTACTCTGTTTCCCTTAATTGTGCACGAATAATCTTGGCTGCTGTCTTAACAATTCTATCACTTTCTTCTTCAATGTCAGTTTTCTTCTCGTCATGCCATCGTTTATTAATTATGAAGGCAGCCATGTTTCGAAAGCAAATTACATCACTCCGCCCCTCCGCCTCTGAAAAAAGTATGTGTTCACCATAATGATCCCGCAGTTTTTTTCTTCAACCACTTTTTGGAATAAACGTCAGAACTATTGGCAAATTCAACCATGGTAGCATGCAGTTCAGGGAGCGTATACAACTCCGCGCCAGCTTAAGATTCCATCCACGAGCATATCCTCTCAAACCAATGTTGCTTTTCGTTGTCGTTTTTTCGACCAGCTTTTGTTTCATTTCATCTGGCATCATATTCATCTGCCTATTCATCATGAAAAGTGGCAGACAATTATCATGATATACAGCTTCAGCTGCAACCAGATCAATGCAGCCAGAAAGTCTTCTGTGAACATTGCGAGCCACTGTATCGGCTCTCGTAGAACAACATTCCAAAAGTGTATCACGAATGTGGAGTGTAGAAAATCTACGAACATATGTTCTATGAGGGTGTCTGGGATCAAACAGAGCAGGTTGACCACAGAGTAGATAGTCCTCTTTGTAATCGAACCTTGAAATACAGGATCTCATTTTTTTGGAGATGCCATTTCAGCACGGTCCTCACTGGTTTCGGAGGAGACCCTCTTAGTATCTATAAAATTTCGACGACATGTTTTGTGCACCAAAACCTTTCCAACTGGCGTGGTATTCAACTGATAATTCAAGTATCGTACAAGCCCTGTTTGACCCCGTTTCTCGCCAAAACTAGCAAGCGTCATTATGCCTTTCTCCATTACACTAACTGACGGCTCGTTCTTAAAACCAGTACCACAAATCACACACATATCGCCCGACAAATCACTACTTTCGCCTTGTAGGTGTTCGTCAGACATATCAAATACTATAAACAAAACCAACTTATTCAATAAGAAATCAAAATATGGAAAACAAAGTATCAAAAAGGTCTACTTAAAGATAATATTCTCATTGAGATACCCTCATCAACGAGAAAATAACAACTTACATTAGGTTTTAACAGAATACAATTTTAACTATTTAACTGCAAATCGCAATTGAATATCAAAATGGAACAGTTTGCGGAAGAGCAAAATAAATTGCGGGCAACTTGACAGACAGCCAACGACTGAATGAGAAAGATGATCAAACTGGAACTATCAATAAAGAGCGTTCCACGAATGGGCGGTGGTGTATCCGTTTTAGTATAATTACTACCCACCAGAGCATTCTGGTATAATTACTATCCACCAAAAAACAACAACAGATAATTATGTACATGTAGGAAAAAAATGAAAACGTCATGGAAATATCTCCATTATTTGGGCTAAAATTTTAGTGTGTATTTGACTTATATGTGCGAAGTTGATTGTCATCGCCATTAAACAAAAATGTGCTATCCCAGATATCTCCAGAAAAATAGATAATGTTCAAGATTAGAAAAATAGATATTTTTAAAAAAATGTTTCAGGCACTTTGACCGACATTTTGGCTATCGGCATCAAATTATGATAGGATGTGTTTTGTGAGATTGTAATCAACCTAATCTGATCAATATATGACACTGTCAACTAGCATTTTGGGTACTACAGACAGCCAACCTTTGGTAACGTATTAGAAAATCCAAGTCGAAAAATCGTATAGGGGTCCTCATTTCAAAGTGCGCTGAAAAATTTTCCCCAAAACGGATTTTTGCGGATTTTGGATATGCTACTCGGGAGATTATCCTGCGTCTTTTGGCACCAAAATCGCTTCTCTACAAATTTATTCCCGGTTCAACCCTCTGACGGCCAGACTATGAGGTTTACTAAGATGTTTGAGAAATGGGTAATAGGCTGATAGGTCTATAATTCGTAAAGTTATGCCCCTCGACGGATTTGAATAAGGGAATGACTTTGGCAATTTGCATTCTATCTGGGACAATACCGTGTGCCAACGAGTAGTTGATGATGTGCGTTAGTGGGGTAATAACATAGTAAATACTAAGTTTGACAATGTCTAAACTGATGTTGTCACAGTCTTGACTATTTTGGGTTTTTGAAGATTTTACAATATTTCTAATTTCTGTGTCACCACTGAGTTGATGTATTGAATTTCAAATGAACGTTCATCCATGTAGTCGTAAGAACATTCACTTGATTTGGGTATTTTTTTTTCACCTGTAAGCTTGCCAATATTAGTAAATATCTATTTAGTTCACACGCTATTTCATTTGGGTGATCAATTTATTTGTTATCTTTCATAAGAAAGTGGGTAAGTTGGCTTCTTGTCCTGATTTTTTGATGGCTTCATCTAGTCTTTGGCATGTTTTTTTCAATGTTATACTTATTGTTATTTAGGATATTTTTTATAATAGCTTTTTATTGCTTTTTCACTCTATTAAAGATCTTGCAATAATTTCTAGAACGTTTTTGGTTAGATTCCGTGTTTTTGTTTTTTAAAGTTTATGATAAAATTTGTTTTTATGTTTAGGAGATATTACTGAGGCCTTTGTCGTCCAAGGATTCTGCTTAATGAGCTTATTGTTCCTAGAGACGCGTTTTAAGGGGAAAGCCAATTCGAATATTTCCAGGTAAGTGTCAATAAAAGCGCTCTAGGTAGAATTTGAACAGATCGATTCTAAGACTGACGAGAAGTCACATACAGATTGAAGTGAATTGAACAATATTTTGTTTTCTGCAGTAAAACGAAGGTTTTATTACTAGATTTCTCGGGAATGGTTTCTGCATAAAAGATACCAAAATGATCAGAGACATCGGTTAATATTATTCCGGACACAGAGTGTGTTTGAAGATTATTACTGAAAACGTGATCTATTAGTGTTGCTGAGTGGGTGGTCAGTCTCGTGGGTTTTCTAATTGCCGGAAGATATCAATGGCTAAACATTAAATTAATATAATTATCTGTTTTCATATGAGACGCGGTTTTAACCCTTTACCCAACGTAACGGCCAAAACCCTCCAGCGTTATCTCAAAAATCGCCAATTAATTTTCATTATTTTTTTTCATCTTTTGTCTTAAAAAACGTAGGTTATGACCCCACGTTGGAACGAGCTCGTCGAGCTCGTTCCAACGAGGGGTCATAACTTATGTTTTTGAGACAAAAAATGAAAAAAATTAGTTATTCAAGTTTTTTTTTTGCACGTGTCGTCTGCTTTTCATGTTAGGTAAAGGGTTAAAGAAATCAATATTAAAGTCACCAGCTATGTATCAGAGTAAATTAAATTTTTCTTCATTTATTTTATTAGTTATTTCAGTTATTTTGGCAAGGAAACTATCAATATCTGCCCTGGGTGCTGTGTTTGGTCTATATACTACATCAACAATTCTGCGAGATTTGTGGATGTTAATTTCAATGAATAGGGATTCTATGACGTGCGGAATGAAAATGGAGAGGTCTTGGCGTATTTTGAAATCAATGTTTTCCTTTAAAAAAATCCCAGCTCCCCCCTCCCCCCCTCCCCCTCCCCCGTCGACATCGTCTGGTATGTTCATTTTGATGAATGACTGATAATCATCCAAAGAATAAGTCATGTTTGGGTAAATGTTAAAAACTATCGGTGAGGCCAATTATGTCAAATGTTTGTTCTTTGTTCTGCGTGTTGTACAGGAGACCATACAGGGAACTCCGGTGTGCGTTAGGGCTTTGGCAGTTGAGGAGAAATATTGAAAATGTTTTATCCTTGTTGATAGCTGAGCAATGAAACTGTTCTGTGAGATAATAAATGCAGTTATTTACCTGACCATGTAATGGTGAATCATCTGCACCCTCAGTGTGGTGGTTAATTCCGTTATATCGAGCTTCAAAACCATATTCCAAGTCGGTCTGGATTTTGTCTTGTGTAATATTACCCGCCATCGTCCCCGTCAGGGCTAACGGGTTCATCACTACATCATCTGAGTATGATGCACTTGTCGTCATTAAGAGTTAAGTGTTTATTATGTAAAATGTGTTTAGATGCTGATCCATATCTAACAGTCTGGTGTAATGTGTAAGAACAGGCACGAATGGGATTAAATTAATACCGAATCCCCCGACAAATACAAAATGAATTCTCTCAGTTGCTTAAAACACTTTCTTTGTCAGATGATCCTTACTCAGGGCATCTGATTTGAAAGGGTTTGTGTGAAGTCAAGTCTGAAATAAGACGAGCGGGAGGACAAGGTACTAACTCAGGCCTCGGATATTCGGAGGGTTCGGCATGGCCCAGGACTTGCAACACAAGTTCCCAAGTAAATTGTAATAAAAACCCACCAATCATTTAAAGACTAACTTTGTTGATCTTGTCCAGACCGTCTATCTGGTATCTATAATTGCATTCATTTTGAACAGAGATTCGGGAAAACTGTCCAAATTTCAGAACATTTCACACGTGTGGCCTGGGATATTTTCCGAATTTAGGTTGCAAAAGTAGCAGTCGTGCGTCATGTCCCCATTTCCTCCCTCTTATAACATCCTTCTCCCCCTTTTGTGACTCAGACCATGTGTTTGACATCATAGGCTACAGACTATCAAAGGACCCGGGCCGCGTTACAGATGTTAATGCGGGACATGAAATGTCTCCCGCTCACCAATAGGTTACAATACAGTGTTTTCGTTTGCACCCCTTCAACGGAGGATAAAAGTTTCTGGAATTATCCGATTGGTGGAAAATGAACTGAGCTTGTAAGTGTGAATAAAATTTTAAAGTGCATGTTTTGGAAAAGATATAAAATATTGGTGACTATTGTCTTCTGAAATGTGTGAGGTGAAGATTAAAATTGGGTGGGGGTAGGTATGTCTATTTCATTCAGTGCGAAACTGGACGGGAGTACAGGAAGCTCCAAAGTTAAAGGCGCAATTCACATGGCGACCTGTATTTTTTTCAGTATATTTTTTTCATGAGATGATAAACTAAATGGATAGATGGTTGTTTTTGCCCAAATCAGCTTGATGAGATGGGGAGAAGAGGAAAGATTAGTATTGTCGTCAATGGAAAAAAACACTGTACTGCAACCAATAACCAAGAAGAACCTTATCAAGGGCAGTAACTCTACACTACTTTTTTGTTCTGGATATTTTCAGAGATTTCTTTTCATTCTGTGTTGTTGAGATAATTTGGTGTTAAGCAAAAAATAGACCATCGAACATCGATTCGGCTTATCATTTACGGGCTGTGTGCATGGCATACCCAGACGTCTGTTCTGTTGCAAGGATCGTACCAATTTAGAAACTGAGACGCGCAGTGGCGTGACTATGAGGTGCGGGGTGTGTGTGGGGGGGGGGGGGGGGGGGGGTGGGGGGGGGGGGGTGTACGGATGTGTGATCCTCCCCCAACCGTTTTCTAATCAGAACATTTTCATCTGAAAGGGAGTCATGTACTTTCAGCATGACCAATTTTGAGTCCGGAACGTGCTCATTAAATAAGATGTTGGGAAGCCCGTTCACTACGACTAAAAACAGTACGTGACGAGTGGATTGTAAATAAATCACCTGCGTAGTGGAGTTATCACCCAAGCTATAACTTTCAAATTTTGTACATATCAACAAAACACATAAGCAATGTTTCAGCCAATGGACCTCCCGGTTTAACCCGGAGGTCCATTGACTGAAACTTTGCTTGTAGTTGTTATGCTTTGCAACAAATTTGCAATTATTACTTGGGTGGAATCTCCACTCTGCGGGTGATTTTGTGGTAATACACTCTCCACGTACTGTATATACTTATCCACAAACAAGTTTCCAGATTTTTTTAACTGCAATTCTCACTGACCATTATTCCAACTACACTATCAAGGCATGATGATGATGCAGTTGGTATATTTCCTCTGCCTGGACGTGAGTTATGGTAGTCGTGACAAATGGTGCACCCCCACCCCCGTGTGTCGTCTTCCCAACACCGCTGAATGGGTGTGGTTTTATTGATAGAATATTACACAACAATCAGCCACATACGCGGTAATTAATTAGTTTTAGTCAGAGTATGAAAGCGTCTTTGAGTGACGTCACTTCGAATGAATGACGTTGCGCGAGCAAGTTTTTAGATCACCAAAATCGAAATTCAAAAAGTGTGTGTCGAGCGACTGCATATATGGATTCTGAACCTCTGTTAAACTCTATAACACGGACTTTAACCCTTTACCCAACGTAACGCCAAAACCGGCCAGCGCTATTCTCAAAAATCGCCAATTAATTTTCATTATTTTTTTCATTTTTTGTCTCAAAAACATAGGTTATGACCCCTCGTTGGAACGAGCTCATCGAGCTCGTTCCAACGAGGGGTCATAACCTATGTTTTTGAGACAAAAAATAAAAAAAAATAGTTATTCAAGAATTATTTTTGCAAGTGTCGTCTGCTTTTCACGTTAGGTAAAGAGTTAATAAATTATAAGGGGACATTGTGAATAATATAATCATTTCTCTTCGATAATAAGGATATAAATTTAATTTACGTGGAATGAATCGATAATGATAACCGTAATCTTGACTAAAAGCCTCTCCGGTCAATCAGTTGAAAAACAACAGCCGCGTGGAAGTCAGATACACATGTGTGTTTTTTATTATTTTTCATTGAAGTATATTCCGAATGTTGACCTATTGTTTGTTGTATAAGTACAGTAACTTATTGGTGGGGATCACATTATCCACCCTTAATTCGTGCTATGAAACTGATGTATAAAAAGACGGTAAATTGTATTTCAGTAGAACTGTATTTCATCGATCGAAGTGGTGACGCATTGCAGTTTGCAAGTTTAAACTCTGAATGAAAGTTCAAACACGTACGAAATAACAACAAGACTTGTCTCATTCTTGTGAAGATTAATTTGGATTTTTGTCTTATTTTATTTCCTGAACGTTTTCGAATGATTGGTTAATTCTTACTTTGTATTACAGTAAATGATCCGCTCTAGAAATTTGCAAACGTGTGTAATAACTGCAGAACCGCACAATTCGTTTGGTTTGGCGCAGAATACTTAACTCAAAGCTTCGCCTCTCATTAGGTGTACTAGCGGCTCTGCCGGGCAAAACTGCGCGATTTCTTTCCCCCACCATGGGGTTCTACATACTCACTGAAACAAATACGGAAGTCCATCTCACCCAGTAACTGGCAAAGTGAGAAACACACCTCCTCCTGAACAAATTTAATCCAAATGTTCAAGGAGAGCTGGGGCAAAAGCAAAACACCCGACTAACTATGGGAAATGCAACTTTTCCATGCTGTTCCAAGTGACTTCCATGAAACAAACTGAATGAGAAAATACAAAATATAGTGGTCGGTTCGCAAAGCACAACAGTATATACACAAGCCTATCTTGTCACAAATCTTGAAACGATACGAGAGCATGAAGCATAGACTTCATACCGGCACCTACCAAACTCCTCCAAATATGATAGGTGAAGTGTTGAAATAATGAATAAGCGAAGCTCTTCTCTAAAGCAGCCAAACGCTACGATTACGCTACCAAGCTGCCAAGCTCTTCGACAAAGCAGCCAAGAGCCAAATAAGTAACACATAAATAATGGTGTTGACATCTGATACAACCTAATCTGTTCTTAACAACAGTAAAGGGTTATATAATCCCAATGAGTGGAAATCCACCCACAAGGTTCTTCAGCAAAAATTAAGTGCAAATAAAGGTCACAAGCTGACAAAGAACAACACGCACTGCACACTTCCTTTCAATCTGCCGACAATATCCTTTGATTGTCGACAGTTATTCACTCAGAGAATGGACTGGGCCCAATGATTGGAAAGCGCATACCCCCAACAATACAGCACGCACCTGCTAATGAGCCTCTTAGTACGGCCATATAACACACTGCGCGCCGACGCTGATAAGATCTTGCAGACTAAACATCATACAGACCTCAAAATAGGGACGGGCCGATTCCTTTTATTGGAAACACTGACGGCCTCGGCATCATATCATGGAAAGCCCGTGCATTCAGCAATGTAGCATGCACTTACAGATGAGCCTTGGAGCGAGGGCTAGGGGTGGATGAAGGAAACGGGTAGCTACGACATTCACCTTTGGTCTTCCACCAGTGCCATTGACAATCGCGCATGCCAGATTCTGATACGATCTCACAAATAAAACAGTGAATATTCCAACTGCATCCAATTAGTGAAATACATACAGTACGTGGAGAGTGGATTGTAAACAAATCACCCGCGGAGTGGAGTTATCACCCAAGCTATAACTTTTTTGTATATATCGATAAAAAACACAAGCAATGTTTCAGCCAATGGACCTCCGGGTTGAACCCGGAGGTCCATTGACTGAAACTTTGCTTGTGCTGGTTATTCTTTGCAACAAATTTGCAAATATTGCTTGGGTGGAATCTCCACTCTGCGGGTGATTTTGTGATAATACACTTTCCAGTACTGTATCCGCACATGCAGCAGTTACTCAAAATCCGTAAGCAACGCATAGTATCAGGCGCCAAATGAGTAACCCGTAACTAAGCCCAGCCTGCAGCTGATAGAGCGCACTCTATTTTCATAAGCAGTGAAATGTTACATAACTCCAAGGAGCGGAAGTCCACCCATATGTGTGCCCAAAACATGGACCAGTTCGTAGTCGTCTTGGTGATGCACATACACCCGTGGTTGCTCTGGCACTTGCATTTGCATTCGAATCGGTGCATGTTGTTGTTGTCGCAGATGATACTGTTGTGCTCATATTTTTAATGTACCATTGGACCCCGATATATATTTCAAGACTGAATTCCACAAGATGTGGAAAAAGCCGATCTCGTTCAGAAGGCTGGAGCAATGAAAACGCCTAACCTTCTTTTGAAAAATCTATTCGTGGAGACATGTATAAGTCGTGACGTATGGATAGCCCAACTTCCGATTTAATTAGTACAACCCGGTGCTTCATTAATTAAAATATCGCTGCTGATGATTTTTATTACCTGATAAACGCATGTGTGGACGTTACTGCCCACGTGTGGATTACGACCACTCCACGTCGACTGTACGTGATATGCTTTTATTGAAATTCTTTGAAAAATGTGAAAAAAGAAGTTCAATAGCATACAGATAGCGTCTTTAAACAGAACTGGTTCCATCTCAGGGACAAGATTAGAACCAGTTTGGTTCTAAAGAGAACCTATATTTTTTGCAGTGTACCTGTTCCGAGTATCGATCAAATCACTTCCGCGTATAATTGCGCATCAGCTGTTTACTTTCATGGATCAATTCAAGGTTAAAACGAGTTGAATTATCGATAGAAATGATCAGATTCTTATAAAAAAGCGTATAATGAAATGAAAATCTAGTGTTTTTGAGTGGATACAAGCGCTTGCGAAAAATAAACATTTGTCTCGGTCACTCATGAGATAATTTTCGGTATCAACTCAAAAACGTTAGATATCTTCAATATATCACTTTTGGCGGTCTGTTTAATTTCTTGCTTGACACTCATTTGTGTCGAAACATTCCAGTCACGTCATAACGTCACTCTGTTGCGTAACGATCGAACTGATGCGTTGCTACGCGACATTCTTACACGTAAGCCGGTTCCACGCCTGGTGTACGTAGCACATTTCTCAATGTCTGTAGGTCTAACATTTCTAGGAATAGTAGTCCGCCGGACTACTATTCCTAGAAATGTCAGACCTAGGACTATAATTCCGCGGAATAATAGTCCAGGGGGACTAATTTTCCTACGGACTTCCATTCCTGTTACACCGTGACCAACAATGGACAGTCTACTGTGTATAGGGACACCTACAACCAAAATGACGCATCTTGTTATCATCATAGGACTCGCGAATTACGTAACAAAAATTAGCAATGAAAAGAGTACATGCAGATATGAGGCAACCATACCTCAGGAAAAGCGGTTGACAACGTTCTGAAAAATAAATAGTTGCAGTACAGACGCCGCGGATTGGTCGTAATCCACGGGTTGGCAGTGATGTCCACGCATGCGTTTGCCAGGTAATAAAAATAGCCATCAGCAAAATTTTAATTAATGAATTTATTAAATTGTTGATGATTATTCCTATAATTAGTGTTTGGAATCTAACAGTAATGCGTCCGAGGAAATATTGCCCACCCGTGGAAAGTGACCAGTCCACGGCGGCCGAACTCTATGTACACTGATAACTTGCATGTAAATCGTGCAGTTTTGTATTCCGATCGCATGAACGTCATGAACGATATAACGTGGCATGAATATGGCGGGGCAAGTCTGAAAATAAACCCCTAAAGATCGTTCAGCTTACGTGTTTTGTTAGGTGTACAATGCGTGTAAGATACAGGTTATGACAAAGTAATACAACCTGAACTAAATTCAAATTTACATGTTTGTCTTCTTATTTAACAATCTTTCGGGGATTTTAAATTAGTTTTTATTCATTTAAACTAGACTTGTCAAGTCTTAGAATCATCAGTTTGATTTGTAAGATATTCACGTGTCTTGTATCATCACTCATTACGGATTAAACCACTCCTGTTTTTATTATTTCATATAATAATAATAATAATAATAATAATAATAATAATAATAATAATAATAATCAATTGTATATAGCGTAAAACCACCAAAGGTGCTCTAAAGCTCTTTGCAACAAAGAAAATCAATTCAATTTATGTATTCCGGAAAGAAAAAAAAAGCTTTGTTGAATAAATGAATAAATGCTTATTTAGTTTTTTTGCTTCATAACTGACATGTGTACTTTCTATCGTTTTCTCGCCACAATATAGCCTTATTTGCTGCTGTGGTGTTTATTAAATAGTTAAATAAATAACTCGACTCAAAGGTTGCCCATTGCATCCACACATGAATTGAATAGCACGCTGTTTACATCATAACGGAATTAACGCTAAATTAAATAGTAACAAATAACGCGCGATCTCCACAAATCCTGATTGCGCCTAAGCGTTGTTTTCTTAAGGGTTACAACAATATTATAGAGCTTAACCTGCCAACGGGATATGATCAGGGATGTGGCGACAGGGGGCGGGGGGGGGGGGGGCGTGTGGGGGGGGGGGGGGGGGTCTCCCCCCCAGCTAGGAGTATTTTTTTTCAATAGTTGGAAATTCCGAGTTCAAAAATCAAATAGTTGGAAATTCAATAAATTAACATTGTTCATGAAATATTAAAATTCCAACTAATGATGAGAAATTTTGATCTTTTATTTCCAACTGGAAACTTGAGTTTCAAATTTCCTACTCTAAAATTGAAATGGCCTTAAAATTTCGACTCTGACATCAGTCCGGTAAATTTTCTGACCCAGACACATTATAAATGATGCTTTTTCCGTTTCAGGACTAGAGAAAATTTTCAGTAGGGTTCATAACCCTTTACCCAACGCAGACGATTTCAAAATTCATTATTTTAAATATCATTTTTTAAATTTTTTTTAAAAAATTCAACAAAACCATATCATGTGACCTCTCTTTGCAACGAGCTTGTTCCAAAGAGGTGTCACATGATATTGTTTTGTTGAAATTTTTCGAAAAATAATATTTTTTCAGCAGCTGTATTTGCATATTACGTGGGCGGATGCGGGCGATTCGTAGGGAAAAGGGTTAAAAGATATCACCCAGCGCTGCAGTGCAACCACCTATCGAAACCACTCACAGTTGGAATTTACACCGGTGGCACCATCCAACGATACACATATGCACGCCCAACATGTGTGACTTGAGAGGCACCATGTATGTATATTTTTCATTTCTCACCCCTATCATTTACAATGATGTAGCGTTCACTTAACCCTTTACCTAACCTGAAAAGCAGACGACACTTGCAAAATAATTCTTGAATAACTAATTTGTTTCATTTTTTTTGTCTCAAAAACATAGGTTATGACCCCTCATTGGAACGAGCTCGTTCCAATGAGATGTCACAACCTATGTTTTTGAGAAAAAAAATTTTAAAAAATAATGATTTTTGAGAACAGTGCTGGCCGGTTTTGGCCGTTACGTTAGGTAAAGGGTTAAAAGAATAATACATAGACTACAAAGAGTACGTCGTGTGGAAGTGAGAGTTTGAAATTATGTGTATTTAATACACAGTCTCGCTCTCTCTCTCCCTTTCCCTCTTTCTTCCAGCGTCGGGACGTCCTTCAAGACGCCCCCCGCCCCCTTCTAGCCGAGCCCCCCCCCCCCCCCCCCGCCTGCAACGCGGGCCCTGTGGACACATCCTCTACGCCACTGATCATCTGTATATCCGTACAAACATTTCACATTACAACTCAGAGATCGTTTGTCAGAGTTTGATGTCCTTTGGTTTGGTGACAGACCAGCATGGGGGAAGGATATCCACATATCTCTCCTTGAGTGCAACGACACGCCATCGGCAGTGCTTTGCATTGCAGGTGGCGCCGTGTTGTACTAAAAGGACAATATAAAGCTTTAGAACTAACCGATTTTATAGTTCCTTGGCTTGAAGATTATCGACCAGCCTCCGTCATGACACCTGTTATCCCCGCCTTAAACTATTGCCATGGACAGTAAATAACACCCGAAGGGCTGAACATTGAATCCGTTGGATAAAAAATCGTAACGATTCGACACTATTCATTGAACTCTAAAGGAATACTTTTATTATTTAAAACTAGTTTCGTCAATGAATCAAGGAAAAGCTCAGATATGAATCCATTTACCAATCTCAAATTTCTCACTCACGGACCTTATTTATAATAATAACTCTTTATGCTCCCAAATACCTCCCTCTGCCCACGCCTCTCGTCTCCACCCAACATGCAGAGACGAACTGTTTGATGGCATCCGTACCCAATTCTTTTCAATCGCACCAACAAGAAAAGTATCGCAAAGTGTTCCAATCCCCCCCCCCCCCCCCCCAGCCCCGCAAACAAATATATTCGAAGTCCAGTCAAATAAGCTAACATGATTTTTTTTAAAGAAAAAGGTAATAACTCCCATAACTTTCATCTGGTAGCGGTAGTTTCTGAACTTGACGTAGACAATGTTGCTATAAAGACACACTAAATAGAATTGTCCCTTTTTCCCGATAAATTCGGTCTATTGATTGGTCAGAATGCCTTGGACAAATAGCCATGGCAAAGGATGCACCCAGCATCCAAGGTATATGAGAGCGTGCAACATCCAGGGTATAAGCGCATGCGAAACATCGGGGGTATATGGTTTAAGCGAAAGCTTCCCGCTTTTGCTCGCCTGGAAATAAAAATCGTACCAAAAAGCCCGAGAATAGTCACAAATATCATCAGATTTCCGACAATTCAATCACAAAAATAAATTAAGAGCAAATGATTCGTACCCTGCGTACCAATGTGTTCTATGTGCCAGTAGGCACATAGAACACATTGGAACCCAGGGGACGATATGTCAACAAAATACTGTTTACTCGTTTCCTTAACGACCCAAGGGATGTAACTCTATCTGTTGGCTTCTGCGATTATAAAAACAAAATAATTATTTCGAATTTGGTCCAAGTGATTGTGGAGCTGAGAAATAAGTCCACCAATTTATTTCCACTATGTTTGTATTGTGTTTCAAACGGGACAGAAACGTGATCTCCGCCAACACGTATATATATATGGAGATTTAATACCTGGATGTCTCATTTAAACACTCGGTGTCTAAAAACCGACATCCAGGTATTAAATCTCCATATACCATTCATGTTGGCGGAGATAACTTATATTGAAATCCAGTTACTATTGTTAAAAGTATACAATAAAACAAGCATTACCGGGAGTTTATTGAACAAAGGGCAGTAATTTCGAAATTTTCGTGGATAACGGTTGTCATCGAACTTGAGATAGACATTGTTCCTTAAGAGATATATACTAAAAATAAAAAATGAAATTCGGTTACTGATCTTCAAGTTATTCCGTAAACAAGAATTACACGATATTTTTTAACAAAGGGCAATAACTCCTGTGTTTATTATTAATTATTTATTGGTGTTTAAGGTCACATACTTATGCACAATGGCTAATCGTGACCAAGACAGTTTTACGGGTGGAGGAAGCCGGAGTACCCGGAGGGAACCACCGAGCATCGACGAGCAACTGTCAGCTCCTCAACATTCTAACCCTGTTCAAGCAGGGTTACAACGGTTGAAGATATGTGCACCATCGACGGGCAGTACGGCTTAGTACACGGCGTTATCGGGCCCCTGGGTAGGCAACCAGGACAAAGCACCTTGCCCAAGGACAGATCGCGAGTCGTCCCGGACGGGGATCGAACTTGGGACCTCTAGCACAGAAGTCCAAATCTACCACTGAGCCACCGCCCTCCCTTGGTTTAGATGTATCACTTCCGCACCATTTGTTATACATAGTACACCCAGCATTTCCCAGATGGTTTACATATTGAAGCTGTTTCTCCCTAAAAGTTTCATTTGATTGAGAATCCTCTTCCCGTTCACAGTTAATTGATTCGTGTGGTTTTGGCTGATGCCTCTTTCCGTGGTATTTATATTTACCCCCAAGCGTTCGTAGTCAGTTGTTTCTCCCAGTCTAAGAAGGATTCTGCTACTAACCAACACACACAATTCCCTGACTCTCCACCAGTACTGCCATGGTAAAGAATCTGATGGTCTGTTACGGCTTTTATCTAACAATAAGTATGTATTGGATCCGCAATTAACCGAATGCACGTGTATCGGGGGTCCTTGGTACAAAACCTGTATCTTGCAACTGCATAATACAACCGCGTGCTTAGTCACGATTTGTTTACGTTACTATTTATAAAACACAACAAGCTTTCAAATCGCGTTTGGGAGGGATTTTGTTCGTTTTTTGTACGAAAAGGGAGAAAAACACTTCTCAAATGTATAATTATTAAATTATGGAACCATATTGCTTTGATGTTTATATATCTCAATCACTGGATGCATTAAGGTTGGAACAACACGCATAATTATTATTACACGTCTGTTGTTTGAAATCCCCAGCTACAGCAACACCAAACCATGCGAAAAAAGAAAATCCGTTCTGCATACATGTGCCGAACGGAAATCGTTGACAGACTGTTTTAAATAGAATCGAATTTTCACTCAAAATTTCTATAAATCGTGCACCGCAATTACAGTTTGAATAGCTAGTGATAGCTGAAACTCGTCTCCTGAGTTCCAATGTGTTCTATGTGCCAGTAGGCACATATAACACATTGGAACTCAATAGACGAAATAGTAACACGGGTTCCAATTCGCAAATTCGATTGGCGATAAAATGTGTTCTTTTTGGTGATAGTTGTCAAATGAATTGTTGAGTGTTGTTCTGATAATTGTTTGTACAGACGGGAAGGCGTGTAATAATCACAGAACGACACGCGCGTGTGAACGGGTTAATCGATATGGCACGAGTGCTAGCGGGAAAGGATAAAACGAGAGGCCATGGCGTTTAACCCATTTGAAAACTATCAACAAAAACAACACATTTTATCCGAGGATCACAACAGTTCAAGATGACCGTATACAATTTGAAGCGAGGCGATAAGCATGTTTATCTCAGTCTGAAAAAGAAATCTGAAAGTGAAATGCTAGTTTAACCAATCAACTCACAAAATGTCACAATTTATTATTTGTTCTTATTTTTGGTAAAGAACTGTTCTCATAATTTCAACAGAACCATGCCATTTGACCCCTTCAATGGGAGGAGCTTCTCTGTATTGTTTCAATGTGGGTCACATGACATGGTTATGTTGGTATTTTTTAAAAAAATAATGTTTTTTCAACTGCACAGTGTGTAAATTATGGGGGAGGAGGCGGCCGATTCGCTGGGTAAAGTGTTAATCATGTTATTACAGTTGAGTATTGTAAGATAAAGCTATCATCACAATTATGTTTATGTACAAAATGTATCAGACTCTCACTCTTGTTTCTAAGGCTATATCGCAACTCGTCCTCGCTCGTTGAAATATAGCCTTACAAACAAGAGCTTGCTTCTGATACAACATTTTCTGCATAAACATAATGGTGATAACGTATATTTACCAAGACCTTGCCGACTGTCGTTGATAATAAGACTTTTTCGAAACTGCCATCTTGGCTTTTAATCTATGCAAAGTCACAGGTCGCGAGGTGTAAACATTTCAAGAAAACACGTTGTAGGCAATGGATGCGAAATGCTTCGGACCTCATTTCGGTCATCAGTGCGAATTCAAAACTCATTTATCAGGGGATACCATTTGTTTAAGACAATGGCGAACTTGCATGAATACTTTCATTATTTCAAATTGCGTTCCTATCGCTTTATTTGGCATGGCGTTTGAATGCACACCGTGTCATGACCCTGTGACCGTGGGCACTGTTTTGACAACTTTCGGGGATTCTAAAGGCCAAAAAACTCCATGCAACGAGTGTTTCCTTGTTGCCACTCAAAACAAGTCCTCGCCTCCATGATAAAAGTATTTTAACCTGCGGTATCCCATCGTCGAGGGTTGCTACTTCAATGAATTCGAATGATGACATCGGTTGTCCGAATTTAAACTTGATATTTCATAAAACTAGTTGTCCCGGTGTCCGGCGGACTACTATTACTAGAACTGTTACACCAGGACTATAATTCCGCGGAATAATAGTCCAGAGGGACTAATTTTCCTACGGACCATCATTCCTGTCACACCGGCTGACACAGAACTCAACGCGGCGAACATGGAAATCGCATTGTTTACACCTCGCGACCTGTGACCTTGCATAAATTAAAAACCAAGATGGCAGTTTCAAAAAAGGCTTATTTCGGTAGACTTCTGGTCTAAATAGTTCACTGAGACACACAGTCTCAAACCTTATATCAGAGAACAGTGTTCCATATTAACATGAAATTTTTAACAAGGCTAGATTACGTAATCTGTTTGAGTGCAACTAGAAATAAGTAATTAGTTTAGCATGAATGTACACGAAGGTAAGGAAAGTACAGGTATCACAAATGGTACGTGACTCTTAACATCGGGAGTTTACAACGTATCAAAAATTGTAATGTGACAATAAATAGTATTAACATCATATATCTGTTTCCCTTGAGTGCAAGAAGGCGGCATATGCAATGTTTTTGCATTGCAGATGGCGCCTCGTTACCCTAAGGGACAATATAAAGTTCTAGAACTGACCCCCCCCCCCCACCCCCGATGGTATTGCGTATTTAATGATTCGACCAACCTCTCTTATATCATTATGCCTGTCCCCACCCCACCCCACCACCACGCCGATTGCCATCGACACTCGTAAAATACGTTATAAGTGAATACTGGAGAGTTTATCAGTTACAGCTATCGGAAAGTAAAGTATTTTTCTCCAGTACACAAATGGCGACAAAAAGTCACGAGCTGTCCCCTTTGCCAGCTTCTACAGTTAAAACTAGAAGTCCTGTCATGAAATGCGCACACATAGCACGTCGATCTGCGCGTTAATCTACGCGTTATAACCATAGTAAGGCTATCAAATTATGTACACATTGCCTGTGCACAAGTAATGTTTCAGCCAATGGACCTCCGGGTAACCCGGAGGTCCATTGGTAGAAACATTGCCTGTGTTTGCTATGAGTAACCAAGTGAACCTACCGTGATTTGGATGCCATTCGATATGGCAGTTGCGCGCAATTCCTACGCGCAATTAAGCCTAGATAAACGCATAGTTCGTGACAGGACTTATAGTTTCAACTGTTGTGCCCTCGCACAAACAGATCAGCTTATAAGTAAAAATTCCGGCGGAAGTAAAATAAAATTCGCGATTTGGAACGCAGCGACCAACCCGTGTCAGCGTAACTTATTCATAGTTTCTTACCTGCGACAATTGCAAGACCAGTTTGGCTCCTTATTGCTCTAAGTTATTTCATCGAACACGTTCAATGCGGTCAACATCAGAATATGAAATGCGTGATGACAATATAATACACAACTTATATATATGTTTTGTCTTACAACACAAGTCAAATGATTTTACTTTAGTAACACGTTACTTCGTAGAATAACTAACGTCAGCAATTTTCTTGGCCAAAGAAGTGCTGTCACAAACGCCATCAATATCCCTGTAAAACATATCGCAGTTGGGGGTGATTAATCGACCAGCTTAATTCCCTTTAAGAGCTTCTATCTTTACGATTTTCCAAAACGCTTTTTGATAGAAACAACGGGACCTCGTTATTATTGTCAGATAAGGATGTTTAAATCGTTGAATTGGCTTACTGATCATGAAATCTGGAGTATATTGGAAGATTGCGAATGAAGGTTAATCACGTTTTTATTGGTCGATTTTGTTTAGTGGTTTTCAACTCGTAAGAAATGTGCTAACGTGGCACTGTAGCATATATATTATTGTGAAGACAAATTAATGGGTTATTCTCCAACAGTCGACAAAGGGAATAATTTAATGTCGACTCAGGGCTTTCGCTTGTTCCTGAAGTGACATCCCTTTTGTCACATTTTCTTAATTTAACCCATTGAACAATGGTGGTCTCTTCCATACCAGTTCAATGGATGCAATTTGAAGAGCGCATATTCATTATTTGAGGGTAGACCAATTAATATTTTCAACGTGCAGCCTCTGGGCTGCACGTTAAAAATATTGATTGGCTTACCCCACACTTTTCAACATGCAGCCTATTCATTGGTGTATCGAACACATTCATTTATTTATTTATTTATTGATGTTTAAGGTCACATATTTATGCACAATGGGTAATCATGACCGTGACAGTTTTACGGGTGAAGGAAGTCGGAGTACCCGGAGAGAACCACCGAGCAACGACGAGCAGTTGCCAGCTCGTAACTCCGCACTGCAGTACAGGCAGGGTTAGATTGGTTGAAGACATGCGCACCATCGACGTGCAGTACACCTTAGTACACGGCGTCATCGTGCCCCCACACGGGCAATGGGGTGCAGTGTCTTGCCCAAGGACACAACGCGGTTGCCGCAGGTGGGATTCGAACCGAGGACCTCTCGGCTTGCAGCCTGCACCTCTACCTACTGAGCCACCCCCCCCCCCCCCATCGAACACATTCACTAAGAAATCATCCCACTTTATGAAATTATGACGTATCCTGTACCTGATGCGGAAAAGGGCATCTCAGGTTCAAAGGGTCAGGTAGGAAAATACAGTACAACTGCTGTAGATTCTTCAAAAATCCACGTGTTGACAGTGTTGCCCACCGGCACTTTTCTCAATCAATAATCAGTGCTTTTCAGCAAATATTCAATGAAAGAAGCACCGGGCCATTACAGGTGGTTCATTCAATGAAAATTTAATGGTGATTTACTTATTTTATGTCGTGATTCAATGTTAACGCATGCGTGGAAATATATCTCACGGGTGTATTTTGACCTTTCTACGACGACGGTACCGCACAGTGGAACAATTTCTGGGTGTTTTAGTATATATTTAATTTCCAGATGTTTCTCGGGATTCGGGTAGGTTTAGGTCATAAGTTTTCGGGAATTTTACTGTATCTGTTTTACGTCTTTTTCGTGTATTTGGGTTGTTTTCGGTTGTTGTATTTGTATGTACGATGGATGGTAAGTACTCAACTCGTGCCTAGACAGAGGTAAGTATGGTTAGTAGAGGGATCCAAATGATGGGGTGAGTCGGGCAGTGTAGGTGGAGGAGGCAAGAGCTTGTAGGCAATGTAATACTAGGTATGAGGATGGCCGGGCAATGGCATGCGATGGGGTCTGTGGAAATTGCAGGGATATCTTACAGTTGTTGAGGAAGTCTGTTGGGCTCGGGTGGGTAATTGTGTAGCTGAAGGGGAGGATGGGGAGGGCTGGTATAGCTGGGGTCACCCTGAGAGAAGTTACTTACCATGTTGAAGTGGAGAATTGATGGAAGTTTGTTGTGGATTCAAAGAGGAAAAATGGAGAGGTAGGGGCGCGAAAAGGAGGTCGCGCTTGCTGTGGGGAATGCAGTTGAGGAGGGGAAGTCAAGTTGGAAAATTCGGAGGGTGGAACCAGGACAGGAATGTGTAGACTCATAATGCCAGGGCTACTGTAAGCTGAGTTTAGAAGATACGTTTTGTGTCTTAGAAGCATCTTGGGGATAGGGTGGGAGGAAGGGCGAAATAGAGGAGGTGATTGTTGATGTTGATAGGACAGGTAGAGCAAGAGAAAGAAGAGTTCGAAAGCTAGTCGAACGATGCAGATTGGAGGTGATTTAGGGCTTGGAGGGAGAAGTAGGAATGAGAATAAAAGAAAATTAGTTGTAGCAGGGAGTAGCAGAATTGACAAGGTAGTGTGTTACCCCGACAGCTCGAATCAGACTGTCTTGTGTTTTCCAGGGGCGGAGGCAGTGGACCTAAGGGATGTGGAGGATGGCATTGTTGCGTGGATCAGGATCTGATCATGTAGTGGTGGTTCATGTGGGGTCCATCAACATCAATGAGAGGAAATCAGTAAGACTGTTGGAGACTACAGGGTAGTAATCGGTAACCTACTCAGGAATGCAATGATTGTGGTATCGAGTGTTCTTCCTGTTCTATGGGGTGAGGATGACTGAAATTCTGGGATTATGGTGTTGAATGAGGAGTTAGAGGACTACTGTGTTAAACTGGACATTCCCTTTATTGGGCATATCTTGGGGTAAAGGGAGCATGTACCGGCGAGGCGGACAGCATCTGAGCTGGGTGGGGACATAAATGTTTGGGAAAACAATTCTTCAGGTATCAGAGCCTTTTGGAGAGGAGTGGGATGGAGATTATAACAAGAGGGGACCCAAGTGGTGAGAACAAGAGGGGGGGGGGGGGGGCAGGAAAATAACAAAGTAACCAAGTAATTAGTCAAGTCAACCTGTCTGTAGGAATGCAGGGATTGTAGTATCGGATGTTCTTAAGCGACTTAAGCGAAACGTGATTAAGCATGATGAACAAGTAGACCAATGAAAGAGGTGCCTATGGATAGGTGTAGGACGAAATGGTGGCAAGAAAAAAGGGTGGCGGGTTAGCCATGTACGTTAAGGAGGATTTAAAGCAGTCGTTGTCACAGACAAGACAGATGTCAGTGATTCGGCTGAAGTAAAATTTTTGGTTTTTCGTTTCCGATCGGTAACTCCAGTTTGGATTATTTCCTCTCAACCAAAGTTGATAAATTGCGCGTAAAAAATGCGCGTAATTGCCATATCGAATGGCATCCAAAGCACAGCAGGTTCTCCTTGTTACTCATAGCAAACACAGGCAATGTTTCTGTCAATGGACCTCCGGGTTACCCGGAGGTCCATTGGCTGAAACAGTGTTTGTGCACAGGCCATATGTATAGAATTTGATAGACTTACTATGCTCATAAAGCATAGATTCACGCGCAGATAGACGTGCAATTTGTGCGCATTTCATGGCAGGATCTCTAGTTTTAACTCTATGTGTATTTATGTATTGGCGGTATGAGTATTACCCAGCTAGTAATACAGGACTGTTCGAATATGGGTTCCGTCCAATTATGTTTACATGAGTTACGACCCTTTTCCGACTTAGAATTCAACCGCCTATTAACATTTTTGGTTTCCTACTGATAACTCCAGTTTTGATTATTCGACCACAACCAAAATTGGTACAATTTAAAATAGCTAGCGAGCGTATTTTGCCATTCTCGGTGATGTTCTGGTTAGATGCGCTTTATTGGCGGAAGTCACATACCCCAAATTTCGAAAGGGTAGGGCTGAAGATGAGGTTGAAATAAAGGATGTAGAAAAAAACTGAAATTGGCATCGCTGGCATTGGGCGCGTGAATTTGAAATAAGAAAAGAGGATTGAACACCTTCAAATACGTAGAAAACAGTGTATGATGTTTGGCAGCTGAATTCTATACTATATTTTATAATGTCTGTATGTATGTTTGTCTTTCTGTCTGTCTGTCTGCTATAGAAATGAATATGGGGCCACCCCGAGTGTCCAAAATGGGTCTACTGGGAGTACTTTTTATGGCGAAGGTCATCGTCAGGTTTAAAAAAGTGTGTGGGGTGGGGGTGGGGGTGTAGGGGGCACCAAAAGTTATGACCAAATTTTTTTTTACCGATATATGTCTTCAAAGGGGTCTGCTAGGGGTACGTTGTTATCAGGAATCTAATGGTGAGGTTTAGAAAAGTATCGGACGGGGGTGGGGTGTAGAGGGGCACCAAAAGTTATGACCACAATTTTTCTCACCGATATAGGTCTTCAAAGGGGTCTACTAGGGGTAATTTTTTACCAGGAATCTAATGGCGAGGTTTAAAAAAGTGTCGGGTGGGGGTGTAGAAGGGCACCAACAGTTATGACCAAATTTTTTCTCACCGATATAGGTCTTCAAAGAAAAACAGCGTGCCCAACAATTCTATACTAGTAAACAGGGATTATTAACCCTTTACCTAACATGAAAAGCAGACGACACTTGGAAAAACAATTCTTGAATAACTAATTTTTTTCATTTTTTGTCTCAAAAACATAGGTTATGACCCCTCGTTGGAACGTGCTCGACGAGCTCGTTCCAACGAGGGGTCATAACCTATGTTTTTGAGACAAAAACTGAAAACAAATAATGAAAATTAATTGGCGATTTTTGAGAATAGCGCTGGCCGGTTTTTGCCGTTACGTTGGGTAAAGAGTTAACATCATTCCTCACCTCTGCTGGAATGCATGTACATGTAATAACGTAAATAGGTATTAAAATTTCACTATAAATACATTCAGAATGAAGACATATACAGAACCACACTTATGTTTGAATGGGTTAAAGATTACTGGACGGGAGTGAATGGCGCACGGATATCACGAGATCCGATAGGCTCTAGTGGTTATCCCAGCGCCACACGCTCGAGTCCAGTGATCGTTAACCCATTCAAACATAAGTGTGGTGCTGTATTTATTACCCACCCAACCCTGAAAAAAGAATTCACTGTAGTTAATCGCTAATTTAATTAAATAGTCGACGGTTTGAACGGTTGAAAGAATTTTAGAGAGAAATGGGCAATTTTGTCAGAGAACCAGTCTTAAGTATTCGACCTTGCCATCTGTAGAATCACTGTTGATTCATTTTATTCGCAAAAGAATGTCGGTCTGAACACTCAAAACTCAAAAGATTTCGTTCAACATATCAGACGTCACAAATTATGAGGGCTGAAATGTGTTTTCAAAAGTGTGTATGTGTGCAGGCATCATTATATCTGGAGGATGGAAAATGTTCAAGGATTTTAATTTAAATACGATGCGAACTGGCCGCTCTGTTTAAATTTCGTGCTTTTTAAACTGAAACTAAAATAGAAGTTTGAACTCGGCTTGACGATACATGCACTACTGCCACTAGGCTATCGCATGTGGACATAGGCCATTTCTGTTCTGCACTGTAACAAAAGTGCACACTGGACGAGAAGACATTCTGTGCAATAATTAACCTTCCGGGGCATTCATTACATCGTTTAGAGTGACTGAGGTAGTTTGAGATTCAATTCTGAGTGAATTCTGCAGTCTTGGTAAGTTAGCACTTTATTTTTCAACATTATAAAGTTTCTTACTTGAAAATTAGCCTTCTTTTTATTTTACCTCAAGTCTTGATAACCTTTGTTTGAAATGGGCTGCACTTACAAATAAAGGCTTTAGGTTGTCCACATAATACTACAGATATACAAAGGGAGAAATATATTGCACGATTTATAACTGCAAGAAAATGTCATGTCTTGTCTCCACAAGAAATTTAGTTTGTACACCTTTTTTACACCCCCCCCCCCACACCCCCATCTATAACCTGACAGCATTTTCTCGAAAGCTCACTAAATGAGTTTTCAACCGTCTTAATCAGAGGCTGAAAGAGAAATAAGGGGGAGGGGGTCCAACTTATTTTGGATAATAATATTTTCAAAGATTGATTAATGTTTACATTATTTTGTACTAGTACTACAATTCACCAGTTTGTTATCTGAACGGTTCTGTCAATATTTTTTTCTTGGTATCTGGTTCAAAACAAAATAATTTTTTATGTGTCTGCTCCAATATCTTGTCAATCTTAAATTTGGAATTTGGTATTCTGAATTTGCATTTAGTAAGTAGTTTTAAAGAGGACTGATAGAATGTGGCTAAAATGATAGGCGTTTGGAGGACATTTTCTTGGGGATGGGGACAGACCAATCAAACTGCCCTGAACTATTGTTTCCAAATCAAAATGCAGGCCCTTGCCTCGAATTTGCCTATGAAAATGCTCTGCCAATTGCCCTGATATTTGCCAAAATTATAAAAATACCCTCTCCCTCTGAACAATCTGTTCTGAAAATACCAGTCCCTTTCAATGAAAACTGCAAAATTAGCTGCTTATTGGAGAAGGGGGATGAGAGTGCCACAACCCCCACCCCATCTCATACACCCATGTAGCTAAGTCATATAGGTGGCATTCGATTTGAGTTTTGTTGCTGAGAATTAAAGCAAAATGATATCCTTGTTTAAAACAGAAATACTAGCAAAAATCCTAAATTAGTCATTTGAAAATACATATCAATCTGAGTCTGGAAAATATTGTCATATTGTCTACGTTTTAAATATTCTAAAAATGTTTTTGAATTTCATGGAAGTCATCTCATAAAATTGACAATATACTGCATTCATCAAACCACATGTATTTACCACCCCTCCCCTCTTCGTGGTCTCATTCCCACCTTACTCAAGACTTTTCAGAATTCCAGTAGTGGGTAGCTGGAAACATGTTTTAATTTCCCCAGTACAAACTGCAGAAAGTTTTATTTTAACACTAGTACATCGCCCTACCCCCCCCCACCCCCGCCCCGCTCCCACAAAAAAAAAAATAAAATAAAATAAACCTGTTGCCCCACTAGCACGTAAAAAGCATTGATTCCACAAATAGTAAGAGTAGAGTTGGTGATAGTTATTTAGTAATTGCATGAACTAGCTGTCAAACATCTGCAGGCACTGTCGGCGTGTCGCCGTCTGTTTTTCCGCTTCGTGGTACCCAGTTTTCAAGATTGATTTAATCTTGCTTCCTGAGAAATACTTCAACTTTACATGCTCTTCAAAGTATGTTTACGTTGGCAACCGTGCTGCTTAATTGCCGAAGTGTGAATCGAATAAGATTACATAGTAGACCTCGTATCGACTCGTCGGTAGCAAGCAGTGGTGAGGGCAACATTGTAACAAAGATTTATAGGAACTTTACTAGTGGCTGGCTGCAACTTCGAACCCAACAAAATAAAACAGGCCATAGAAAGACAAGAGGTTCCAAAAGAGTGGAGAGAAAATGCAAGATCACAGTTTTTGACAAGAAGGGAGATAAGAAAGTATTGCATAAGTCAGTAGTAACGTTGGAAAAGTTTTCTGTGAGATCTTGTGTGGGAGACTAGAGAATGCGATCGAAGATAAGGGTTTTTTGGGGAGGGATCAAGAATGGCATCAGGAAGGGAAGGAGAGTCATTAACCACCTTTTCCCACTACCCCACATGATACAATCCGCGGAAGACAGAATTAAATAGATCTTTATGGCGTTTATGCATGTTAAAAGGCATATGGCAGAGTTTGGAGGAAGGGTATGTGGCGATAGGTTGAGTCCTTGGGACTGGGAGGTGAGTTTGTTGAAATGGTGAAAGCATTACCTAAAGGTGAGCAAGGTGAACTTTGTCTGAATAACATAACAAAACGGGTGCCTATGTTGATGGGCGCACAGCCGAAGT
Organism: Pictodentalium vernedei; assembly: GCA_031216915.1. Lineage (NCBI taxonomy): Eukaryota > Metazoa > Mollusca > Scaphopoda > Dentaliida > Dentaliidae > Pictodentalium > Pictodentalium vernedei. Next base: position 864,965,245 of record CM062297.1, read on the forward strand.
TGAATCCCGCCTGGCACTCTTCCTTCACAGCGCTTGGGTGCCCTCACCGGTCACACTTACTGTGGTCGTAATGCTACATCAATGCGGACTGTGACTGGTGGTACCAACTTGACGCTGCGCTGGGGAAGTGTGTTATGATGGATCTAATGAGTGGATTAAACCAGTTAACAAACAGCAGACATACAGGTTGTATTTCTTCCAATGGGAACGTTTGCTCAAGTATTATTTCCCTTGAGGTTCTCTATCTCATTCTTCTCTCTCTCTCTCTCTCTCTCTCTCTCTCCTGTTCCAGCTTTTTTTCTCGTCTATATACTAAGGTTTAAACAATATCAGATGCCGCGTATACAAACTCGTTCAATTGCTCATGTATTCTGTTTAGGAAGGCGGCTCAAAATAAGTATTAACTTCCCGCCGAATCCTGACAAAATATTTGTCGTTTCGTTCATTTATCTTGATAATTATACATGTACATACTTTGCTAATTGCTACAGTTAAAACTAGAAGTCCTGTCATAAAATGCGCACAAATACCACGCCGATCTGCCCGTCAATCTACGCGTTATGACTATAGTAAGGCTATCAAATTCTGTACTTATGGCCTGTGCACAAGCAATTTTTCAGCCAATGGACCTCCGGGTAACCCGGAGGTCCATTGGCCGAAACATTGCCTGTGATTGCTATGAGTGACCAGGAGAACCTGCCGTGCTTTGGATGCCATTCGATATGGCAATTACGCGCAATTCCAACGCACAATTAATCCTAGATAAGCACACAGTTCGTGGCAGTCATTTTGATTTTGTTCTTGAAATTCACTATTGTGTATATAATATCAATTGTTTGCTAAATAAATATTGTTTAAACTAAAACGAAAAGGAAAATTAAAAAAACATTGTGACTTCTGAACTATGGTATCAAAAGCAGGTGTCATGGCGAATGGTACTAGGTTATCAAAAACAAGTGCCACGGCAAATTGCCATTACACCAATTGTTGAGTTCCTACTTCACAAGCCACAATTCTTTTCTTTTTTTTTGCTTTTCGTTTTGACTCTCTCAAAGCCTCTAGAGTCACTGATTCAGCAACTTTTCCCCCACCGGGCTGAACCATGATCGGCTCGGGGGGTCCGGGAGACTCTGTAGCATTCTGTCAGTAATCATACTCTTCGCGTCGCGGAAATCCTTCTGCCACTTCTGTTAATAAGGTGATTAGATTAAGAGTGGGTGCAACGACCTGCCTATTTAGTGGAGTTTACCAATGTTCCTATTGGAAATGGTGAAATGTATTGTTCATGTCATAATCCTGTCTTAGTTCAACACAAATGGTTACTATATCCAGGCATGATGCCTAATAGCAAGAGTATCAATGTAGAAAGACAAACACAATATGCAATATTTCACTTGAATCATACTCTACAATTACTGATCGTCCTTGATGAATTTTGACAGAAATCATGGTTCAAAGGTGCTCCACAGCAGGGCACTATTGTGTGAATGCACGCGTGTGTGTGAAGAGGATTGGGTGGCATGTGAGGGTTACAGCCCCTCATTCGCGGACGTCAAACCACACCCCCCCCCCCTCCCCGTGTTGTATTTTATGAATTCCAGCTAGTAAAGGAGGGATTACACGATACAGTAAATTGTATTAACCTTTTGACCCCTGGTTGTATCTTACATGCCACTCCAATGGAAGCAATTGGAAGAGTCCATATTTATTATTTGTGGGTAGACCAATTAATATTGAGCTGCGCGTTGAAAATATTGATTGGTCTACCCCACACTTTAACTTAGTAGCCATCCTACTTAAAGTATGACATAACGTGTTCCTGGGCCGGAAAAGCGCTCTCTCGGGTCCAAAGAATTAAGCTTGTTTCAACAAAACCATATCATGTGAACGAGGGGCCATATGATATGGTTTTGTTGAAATTTTTTGAAAAATAATATTTTTTCAACTGCTGAATTTGCATATTACTCGGGCGGATGCGGGCGATTCGTTGGATAAAGGGTTAAATTACGCGGACGTCTGTGGTTGATTCGGTAAGTATTAAATTTCCTCAAATTCAAGCATAAATATAGGTATATAGGTCTTTCATACATAATAATATTTGGCATTGCAGCATACAGTACGGCCGTCGAGGGCTGGTCACTTGTCGTAGTCGATATTTCCACGGATGAAATAATACTAGATTCCGATCATTAATTATGGGAATAATCATCAAAAATTTAATTTAATGTACCCGGTGCTTCATTGATTGAAATTTTGCTGATAACGAGATTTATCATATTAATCGTCCGTTTTGTTCACATTTGATATTTTGTGTTCATATTAATCAATGATAAATAAAGCCTTCCGTCAATTTCATTGGTCAATTTCAAAACTAGACAATTTGATTGGCTGAACAAAATACACCTGGGCCACATTTTGTAATTTGCATAATTAGAATTGGGAGCATTCATTGGTCAATTTCAAAACTGGACAATTTGATTGGCTAAACAAAATACAACTGGGTAACATTTGCATAATTTCAGTAGGGAGAATTTTCGTTATCTGTCCTATTTAGGGTGGGTTATATTGTATTAATCTTTTACCTACAAGAAAAACGCCATTCATTTTTTTTTATATTTTCACTTTTTGCTATCAAAACATAGGTTATGATCCCTCATTGGAACGAGCTCGACGAGCTCGTTCCAATGAGGTGTCATAACCTATGTTTTGGAAGCAAAAAATGAAAAATTTTTAGTTATACGAGGATGATTTTTCCAAGTGCCGTCTGCAACTCAAGTTAGGTGATGGGTTAAAAAGTCATACTAAGTGGCTAATTTGTGCGTGTGTGTGTCATATGAAAAATAGAATATGAAATGAGTGTTTTTCTCATATAATATTTATGAAACTCGTCCGAATTTTCCATTTGGGCTCGCCAAAATGGAAAATTCTTAGACTCTTTTCATAAATATTATATGAGAAAAACACTCATTCCATATCCTCTATTTATTACCCACTAAACGCATGCGTGGACATCGCTGCCCACTCGTGGATTACAACCCGTCTACGATGACTGTACTATAAAGATTAAATTGGATTCAACTCTGCATCGATTTTGAGTCATACATCATTCCACCCGCCAAAGAGATACACAAACATACATCTTTACTGATTCTTTCCGTACATACAAATCATCATTGTTCGGCATTTTTATTATTCAAGTAGTGTGCAGTTACTGTCACTGCGTCACTAGCCGCGGTTATTATGCGTGCGATATGCAGGAACCTGGCAACAAGGGGGCGAGGTAGGGGTGCCCCCTCTACCAAATCCCACCTAAACTTTTTAATAGTCGGAAATTGTAAGTCTCAAACCACGAACACTTGGAAACGCTAGTCCCCATGCTGCCGTATGGTCGCCTTGGAGTGGTCACTTTCCACGGGTGGTCAATATTCCCATGGACGCAATAATATTAGATTCCAAACACTGATTATTGGAATAGTCATTAAAAATTTAATTAATGAAACACCGGGTACAACCTGGTGCTTCATTAATTAAAGCTTTTTTCTGCTGGATGATTTTAATTATTTATTATTTATTTATTTATTGGGGTTTTGACTCGTACCCCATTCCACCCCACCTAAACTTTTTAATAGTCGGAAATTGTAAGTCTCAAACCACGAACACTTGGAAAAGCTAGTCCCTACAATTTATTTTGATGTAACGTGTGATGTAACGTGGGTGTTATCGGCCTATATTATCTGAGTTTTTGTTATTATAGAAACTCAGGTACTATACACCGACTGAGCATCAAAAGGAACTTTGTAATTTATTTCTATCACAGCAAACAACATTTAATTTTAGTAGTATGTCAGGGATGATTGGTACCTGTTCAGGGTGATATCACAGGTGATCTCATGTACCGCCAAAGTCACGTAACCCACCGATGTCATGCTTGGTTGTCAGTGTGGCTAGCATGAGCGGTCATCTTGTAATGTCATCCCCATAGTGATACGTATTCTCAGTGCGCATGCACTTAGGGTGGTGCGTGTGTGTGTGACGTCAATTTTGTATACTAGAGGCCGGCACCTTTGTTCCTTTGGTAGCACGTGGTTGTTACGTGACCCCATGCCCTCTAATATGAGGAGTGTGTGTTCGGAGGATGTCTTCGATCCAACTGGGGTAAATCTAATTACCCAAATAGACGCGACAACAACCCCAAATCACCAAAAAACACCACACATCACTTTATTTGGTATGGATTCCTCCAGGACCCTACTTTTCTCCAATAATAGGCGCGGCCCTTTGTATAAGAGTAAATCTAATTACCCAAATAGAAGATCCGGCAATCACGAAAGGATGCCTAATATCACCAAAACGAACTTGTCGAAGCCCCAATGTTCGGCTTATAATAACAGCATGTTGTGCTTTTGGACACATTATATTAAACTGGAGTAGTTTTTTGATCGGATATTCTCAAAAACCTCGATTAGAATTACCAAAAACAACTCGACAACTTCGGAATCCCCTGCTTCTGACTATGCGGGTCTATTCTGTACCTTATTCTCTCCATTTCCGGCGCTGTCCCTTCTATGTTATGACTTCCATGGCATCCATATTAAGTATTCTGACTTCTCTAAATGAGTGTGTATACTAGTACACAATGTATACACATCACATGTGGAACATAGGAACATGCTGAATATGCCGGTTATGTGCTTGAGTGCTAATTCACAATATGTGCACAACATACAGCACATAGGCACATACAGGTATTTGAGGATATCTGTGACAGGTCGATGTAATATTTGAGGATACATTTTGACGTTGCCTTTTTCAGGATATTTATCTGAAGATAGTTATGGCTCCTAATCTTTTTCTGCTCTTGGTTTCTAAACCACCCCTACACCCTTCATAGCTCCAAGGCCACGACCGCTGACTTGTCCATAGTCACTACCATCTGTCCCAAGATTTGCCTATATTGTATTCACCTTTAGTATGGCATCCTACTAGCCTTGCTGTCTTGTACCATTACTGCATTTTATCATTACTATTGGCTACCATTATTCTGTCCAGCGCTAGAGCGTCTTAACCAATACTAACTTGCGGTACAACTACGGCTCTTCGAGCTCGTTCCAATGAGGGGTCACAACCTATGTTTTTGAGACCAAAAATGAAAAACATTAGTTCAAGAATTTTTTTTTCAAGTGTCGTCCGTTTTTCATGTTAGGTAAAGGGGTAAAAATAATAAAATTTGAAAGGCAAATTTCGTGTATAGTGCTGACCGGATATGACCGTTACCAGATAGAACAGACGGCCCGTGTTGTTAAATTTATGGGGAGGGGGTGGGGGTGGGGGTTATATTCAACAAGCGTAGTATCCGTTTCAACGACGATAACAACAAAAGAACGGAATAGCAGAATCCTAAGAAAATGCACGAAACTCAAGTAATAGATCGTTGGGTCTGCACAGATAACTGGGTTGAATGGTAAGGGTACAAAATTCAAAAGTGACAGTCGAAGCGAATAGGATAGTTCACATTATCCAGAAAAAAAACGTTCCCTTGCCAAGGTTTACATTGTTCAGTGATGTCATGTGCCCTAGTGGCTGGTGTAGGAATTTTATTTTAATAAAGTTGTTAAAGACAAAGACGATTTTTGCCTACGACTGTTTGTGTCCGTTCTCCTTTCCGCTCCCCTTTTCCGAAACAGTCACACGGGATACTGTGATTCTGCCCAGATTATTAATAACATATGATCTTCTGGCTGGTGTTAGAATATGTCACTATTGCGTGACGTGTCATTAAGTTGCCATTAAAATGTGATTATGCAATTTCATTAAATAATCCTTGAAAAAATATTCTTAAAAATTCATTAAAATTATTTTAATAAGAGCACGATTAAGGTTCTTAAAGGCGTCTTAATTAAAAAACAATTAATAGAAAATCTTGGCAGAAAAAATAATGTTGGCAAACTTTTGTTACCAGTTGTTAATGAAAAGTGAATCTGTGAGAATTTCAGGTCATTGCCCATTCAGACCAGTAGATATTGGTCAATGAAACATTTGGCGTTTTCTGGCTTGACAATTGCATTAAATATAATTTAATGAAAAAAAATAAGGATATGTTTAAGGATATTTTGATTGCATTAAAATTCATTAAAATGTTCTTAAACAGTACATGATTAACGATCATTAACTAATGAATTATTTTTCATGCATTACGCTTGAATTCTTTGTTGGTACGATTTTTGTTTTTTTTTATCTTGTTAAAAACACGCAAATAAACTCAGAGAATTAATGCCAATAATTTGGTTTCATTGGAGATTATATTCACTGCATTAAGCTCCGAAACAGAGTGGTGTTGGTCTGACTTATTACTGACATAAAATCAGAAAATTAATGGCTTTAATTAGGAAATTAAATCTTCAATATTGTATTGGGTGAATGCCAGTATACAGACAGAACGCTATTGGCGATTGCGAGGAGTCGAAAATTTAAAAAGTTCGAGACATTGTACACTACAGTCGCCGTGGACTGGCGGTAATTCACGCGTGGGTAGTGATGTCCACACATGCGTTTACTGGGTGATAAAAATTATTGAAATTGAATTAAAATCACAATCATAATATAACCTTCATTTTTGAAAGTGTTGTCAAACCCCAGTAATGATATTTTGTCAGCTTAAAAAATGAAGATTTGTTTTACTGTAGCTTGTCTCACGTTTGAGTTTTCTGCGATCTGTCTGAAGATCACAATGAACATATTTGTAGCCACATGAACATAAGGGTATGGTTCGGTGTTTATTGCATGTCTCTGTACAACAGGTTTTCACAATTTGTTATATATCACGTATAACCGCTGCTATTGCTGCGACAAAAAACATCTCTTTCCTGAAAAATCTTGCTTGGGCCCTGCAACATTCACAGAAATTTAAAATATTTGGTGTACACCAACACGTGTCTTGTGCAGTTAAAACTAGAAGTCCCGTCACGAACTGTGCGCTTAACTAGGCTTAATTGCGCGTAGGAGATTGTGCCCAATTGCCATATCGAATGGCATCCAAAGCCTTGCAGGTTCTCCTGGTTACCCATAGCAAACTTACTATGGTCACAACGCGTAGATTATCGCGCAGATCGACGTGCTATTTGTGCGTATTTCATGGCAGGACTTCTAATTTTAACAGTATTTTCATATTATGAACATACAAATGGGGACAGGCAAGAAATGATGAACTGAAATTAACTATACCTCAGAAAGAATTTATTCAAGGTTTATAGACGAATTTTGAAGCGATTCTTTCTTGGACCCACGTGATCGAACGCAGATCGTGATTGGCGATCTCATACATGCTGTAAATCTACTGAATATGTTGTATCCAACGACACCAATCACTGAAATTGGCTCAGTAGTTCCTGGGATATGACACAATTTAAAATTTACGAGTCGTATCAATCGTTTTGTTAAATTACTATTTCCTTCGGCACATATGCATGGAACTACTGATCCGATTGCATTAAAACTTGATGACGTAGTTGGAATATCAGTCAGTTGGAATTATAATTAGAAAATCCACGACTTCTTCGAAATTTATTTGTGGATAAATAAAATATATGGGTATTTGTCGTGACGCATTTTGTCGTATTCCAAATCGCCATATCAGTCGTAATGAGCTTCCGACAGCCCAAATCGGGCACTGCAGACCTGACTGAATGACCAATTGTGTATGTGTGACGGAAGTCCAAGTATTAAGTCTCGCATCCGAAAGTACATGGTTACTACAGTTCAGATGGCGTCAACTGGTCGTAATCCACGCACGGACAGTGATGTCCACGCATGCATTTACCAGGTAATAAAAATCATCATCAGCAAAATTTTAATTAATAAAGCACCGGTCTGTACCGCTGCATCATTAATTAATTTTCTACTCCTTCAGCGCAGCCGTCGATGACTGGTCATTGGTGGACAATATTTCCACGCACGCAATAATAAATATAAAAAAAAAAATAGATTCCAAACACAAATTATAGGAAAAATCATCAACAAATTATTTAATGACGCACCGTGTACATCCCGGTGCTTCATTAATTAAAGTTTTGCCGATGATGGTTTTATTACCTGGTAAACGCATGCGTGGATATCCCGGCAAACGTGTGGATTACGCCCATTCTATGGCGACTGTACTGTATCATTAGTATTTTGAGTTTATTTCGACCGTAGAAATATTACCCATCCACAGAAAACGACCATATCACGGCGGCCGTACTACAGTTAAAGCTAGAAGTCCTGTCACGAAGTGTGCGCTTATCTAGCCTTAATTGCGCGCAGGATTTGCGCGCAATTGCCATATCGAATGGCATCCAAAGCACGGCAGGTTATCCTGGTTACTCATAGCAAACACAGGCAATGTTTCTGCCATTGGACCTCCGGGTTACCCGGAGGTCCATTGGCTGAAACATTGCTTGTGCACAGGCCACATGTACAGAATTTGATAGCATTACTGTGGTCATAACGCGTAGATTAACGCGCAGATCAACGTGCTATTTGTGCGCATGTCATGACAGGACTTCCAGTTTTAACTGTAACAGGAGTGAATCGATGTAAAAGACTCCAGTCCAGACGAACATGTCCCGACTGGAAAAAAATGATTGCGAGAGATACAACCCTTAGTTACAGTTATCTCCCCTCCCCAACCAACACACACACACACACACACACACCTTAGCGACGTCCCTGCTATACATCTCTCGCGTTCTGTGTTTATTACACACCCCATGCATTAAAATTCATTTTTTCATGGCGTAGGTAGAGGTGCAGGCGGCAAGCCGAGAAGTCCTCGGTTCGAATCCCACCTGCGGCAACCGCGTTGTGTCCTTGGGCAAGACAATTCATCTCCATTTCCCGCGTGGGGGCACGATGACGCCGTGTACTAAGGCGTACTGCACGTCGATGGTTCGCATGTCTGCAACCAATCTAACCCTGACTGTGCCGCAGTACGGAGTTACGATGTTGGGGAGCTGGCAGCTGCTCGTCGTTGCTCGGTGGTTCTCTCCGGGTACTCCGGCTTCATCCACCCGTAAAACTGTCACGGTCATGATTATCCATTGTGCATAAATCTGTGACCTTAAACATAAATAAATAAATAAATAAATAAATAAATAAATAAATAAATAAATAAATAAATTAATAAATAGAAGAACGGTTTACTACAACTCGTATGTTCAGAGAAATGAAGCACATGGATATTCTGACGGTATCCACGGTTGCGCAGCAGATGATTATTGTTGTACCTTATGTTTGTACTTGGGATTTGTGCTTCTTATTTTGAGAATTATGAAATACAAACAACTAGGAGAGTCGCGTTCGTCTGTTTGAACATGAGCAATTGCATCAATGGTGTTATCTAGACATTCACATCTAAAGCTTTCCGGAATGGTGTGTTTTACCGCTGCAGGCAAAGTCAGTAAGAAGAATACTGAAACATCTTTGATTTATTTAACCTTCCCCTAACTGTACGTGTTCCCTCCTCAAAAACAGATTCCACAGATAGTGATAAGACAAAACGGTAGCTGCATTTTGTCGGTCGCATGAAGCCGTTTTCAAGAGTATGTCTTTATTATTGTAAGCATTATATCCAATTTATGGGGTTTTTTTTATTTCATTCCTATTTAGCTTAATTTAATAACTGAGCCTGGACATAATACTTTCTATACATCAATTACAGGCCGCGAGTGGCCTGTAAATGACATAGAGGAAATTTCATGTCACCTTTAATTCTGGATTGAAGACCAGTCTTCTTGTTTTTGACATGCATTTTTAATCCCCTTTTAAACAAGACATGTGAAGTACATGCATACGTTTTCCAGTACCCTGATCGTAGGGCCAGGCGAATCACGATTTTTCGCTGGTATCGAATTAGGCAAAAGACTCGAAACCAAATCGAATCCACTTTCCAGTTGTCCTCAATAGTGTTGTTTATCTCCCATGTCAACCCTGTATCAATATCCGCACTGGGGCCAATACTATAAATCTTCTCTAACTGTAGTTCCTATAATTATATTTTATAGTTATTACTTTAAATGGGTTGAAATGAACAAATAGCATTTTTAGAGATATCTTTTAAAATGCTGATGATGATTAATTTTAGTCAGTTATATTAACCCCCTGCACGCTGATGTCGTATTTACTCACTTTTTCACCTGTGGTTATCCATGGTTATCTCTCCTGCAGTTGTTAAAGGTTCAATAATTTATATTTTGATTGACAGAGCGCTTTGAGCTCTGTCAATCAAAATATAAATTGTTGAACCTTTGACAACATAAGGAGAAAAAGTCAAGATTTGGAAATTTGAGATTCTAACCTCAGAGTGAAGGGGGTTAAAAGGTAGAAAATACAATTCTAGAAAATACAGTTGTAAACGTTTTATAGTATTGGCCCCTGGTTAGACTATTTCGAACCAAAAAAAAGTTATTCCAAGTAAATACTTCGACATGGGTCAGTGCATGAACCCGATTTGCAATAGATTTTATTAATATTTGTTTGGGGATTACGTCAGCGCCGGCATCTGAGACTATATCGTGGCTATGAAAAAGTATGTGTTATGAAACAGGTCAGTATCTTCTATGATATAAAATGAGACGACAAAAGAGGTTACCAGACGGATATTGATTAATGATATTTAGTCAGAAGCGATGGAGGTTGTTATTCATTGCCCCATCCCACTCTGCCACATAGATTGGTTGTATTTATTGATGTGTTATTTGTAATCACCGAGGTGGTTGCAAAATTAATGGTAGGCTTGTTTATATGACGTCACAGCACTACTCCTGCCACTTTACGTTATACATTTCATCCCAAACTAAATTTTCTAAGGCGAAACTTTCACAGATACAGATGAAACTACAAGTCCTGTCATTGTATTGTGCACTATTTTGAAGTATAGCACGCTGGGTAAGTGCCCTTTTTTCTCTATCAAACTCAAACTGTTCCCCTAGCGTAACTCAGTTCCGGTAGAAAAACAGCGTGCCCAACAATTCTAAACAAGTAAATAGAGCTCATTAACATCATTCCGTACCTCTGCTGGGATACATGTATATGTAATGATTATTTATATTTGTCGCAGGATTACGGAGTTGAGTGATGGAGGAAGATTTATGTTCTTATCCGTGCTCAGTCGACAGCCAGTGACTGTCGTCTGAACCCCAGTTCGAACGTAAACCTTGCCACCTTATCAATGCCCTATCCGCTTGGGACTCTTGGGATTCCTGAAGGTGCCTGTGGCTTACAACGCCAAATGGTGATCAACGATAATTCACTGAAAAGATCATTTATTTACATGTACGAAGAAATATAATATCAAGCAAATTACTCACAAAATTATCCATAAGAAAACACTAATTACGCCAATAAAAGTTTATTCTTTAGGGCCCTCGACGACTCCCACAGCTAGCTGTGTCCGCTGGATCAACCTCATTTCATCTTCATCTTCTCATGTTTTGTGATAAATACAAAGTGTCTATTCACTTCTCGTTGCTTCCTCCTCGCAGGGTTACTTCACAGTCATCTGGTCTTAACACGTATAATGTTCTGCATGTGTGACTCCAACAGCGTTCTCACAATTCAATCACAATTCGATCGGCGTCTACCACAGTTCACGATCACTTTGCGCCTTGCCTTGCTCTCACGGGGTTAAGTTATTCTTCATCTTCAGATGTATACTTAACAAAGCTTACATAAAAATATTCTGCAAAGTGTTCTCAACATCACCAGTTCTCGCACCGCATAAAATTATTTAAACTCGCGAGCTATTCAAGCGTTTACGCAAGCTCCTAATACGGTTTCTAGACCTCAACGTTACAGCTTTTACTTCTTTGGCTACTATGCCCCTACGGTTCGCAACCGTTAACAAACTACAATCGGTTCCTTACAACCCTCACAGGGTTACGACAATACGCGGACTTTCAATCTCGGTGCCTATGACCCTCGACGGTCAAGGCTAAATTCGGACCTTCTCTGAGTGCCCTCAGGCCAACTGCCTCTCAGAATTCTGCTTCTCTCTTTATACAGTCGGAACGCAAAGTTTAAACATATTAATTCTGATTTAACGGGTGCTTTGTAATTCGATATGGATAGAGATATAAATGCGAACTTCGATTGAAGTGAACCCTTTCGACATTTCGGAGACAGGACAGACGCGTAATATGGGTGTGTGTCCAGACCATATGTGATGCTCTGGTTTTCAACAATTACAATTTAACTGGTCTTTAATTACCCAGATAATTATTACAGAAGAGAATATTGTCTCTCTTACTATTGATCTGTTATCAGAGGCCCACTTGGCGTTGAACAAGTGTGCCATTAAATTTTCATACTTAATTACTAAAGTTTGAGTTATTGATTGCCTGTTTAGATGACAAATGGTTTTCGGGGTCCGTTACATACCTACCTCCACGCATTACATCCAACCCAGGCAGAAACATTATCGAAAATATTTACACTTTCATACAATAAAATCGCAACTTTTTGCTATCACCTTGACAATATTTATTGGTGTTTAAGGTCACATATTTATGCACAATGGCTAATCATGACCGTGAGAGTTTTACGGGTGGAGGAAGCCGGAGTACCCGGAGAGAACCACCTAGCAATGGCGAGCATCTGTCAGCTCCCCAACATACATATTCCACACAAGTTGGGTTAGCATTGGTTGAAGACAAGTGCACCATCGACGTGCAATACGCCTTAGTACACAACGCCACCGTGCCCCCACGTAGGCAATGGGGGTGAAGTGTCTTGCCCAAGGACACAACGCGGTTGCCGCAGGTGGGATTCGAAACGAGAACCTCTCGGCTTGCAGTCTGCACCTCTACCAACTGAGCCACCATGCTCCCCATATGTAATGATGTAAATAGATCAAATTCTACTACCTATACAGAATAATGGGAGTGGATTACTGCTTTATCACAGCGCCATGTATTCGCTACTCTAAAGGTATTTATAACTGTCCATAACAGCACAAGAAACACTTGCAAACTGTCATCACCATGGACCACCGGGTGCAACCCGGTGGTCCATGTGATGAAAGGTTGCAAGCGCTTCTTACGTTTTCTCCTTAGAAATTGTAAATAATTACTAAGTAAAAAATTTATCCCACAGCGATTTACTTGTAATCCTCCCTCCACATATTGTAGTCTATATTTTCTTTCTGTTTTATCGGTTCAATTCGTGATTTCACTACCGACCTCGCAGTGCACGGCACAAACGCTCGTGTACAGTTCAGACTGCTTCATTCTTCAGTAGTTGGGAGCGCACAAACCAACGAGTATTTTCTGCACGTATTGTCACGGAATTTTTAATTTCAACTGCAGTTGTGTCCAAATAAGTGCACATCTCAGTTTGATTGCAATACGTGATGAAATTTTTACGCTATGACACCACGAACCAATAAGACGCAAAAAAACTTCAAAATTAAATTTCAGCATACGAAGCTGCAAAAGACAATATAACAGCATTTATGGCCCCAAACATGGGGTTGAAACCAATTTTAAAATCCGACCACAACTTCCGGATATATGATGTCATTGACACCAAGGCACTACCTCTACCCCTCTGTGATATGTATATCGCCCCACCTATGACACTTTTCGTAAGGATAAATTTCCGCTCCTAACAAGGGGTGCAAAAGAAAAATAACATAAAAATACGACATCCCAAACTATCAATTTTCTAAGGTAAAACATTCATAGACCGTAGCAGGATGGTTAAATAAGTACACCTATTTATTTATTTACTGGCTCTTAACGCCACGTCAGCAGCTAGGGCTATATCGTGACGAGAAAACGGCAAAGTTTTGAAATAAAAGGAGTGAATGACAATAGGAAATGAATACACTAAAAATGTCAAATACAAGAGTGATGTGGACAGTAATGAGCGATGATACAAGAAAAGTGAATTCCTTATAAATCAACCTGATGCTTTGAGACTTGAAGAATGTTGGGTAAAAGAATAAAAACAAGTTTAACATCTCCTAAAAAATGAGAGAATTCTATGCGGGCTCGGGTGATAAAATAGGTCTCTTAGACAACCTACCGATAAATACTGCCCCCATCTGGAACGATTAAAATCAGTGCAATGTAAAATAATGTATTCTAATGTGAACGCCTATTGGCAAAGAACATACTCTGGTCGCATATTACCCTCTAACAAAAAAAAAAATGTTTTAGGCTTGTATGATTGATATGACGTCGTGCCAGAATGAAGTGCTATTTCCTACAAAGTTACTAGACGGATAGTTATCAGTAATAGTAGTTCCAAAATGATTGAGCTTGTTATTTATCGCTCCATCCCACTCCGCCTGCCGCACAGATTTGATGTACTTACTAATACAGTTAACACCAAAAGTCCTGTCCTGAAATGCGCACAAATAGCACGTCGATTTGCGCGTTAATCTACACGTTATGACGATGGCAAGGCTCTCAAATTCTGCACATACAGCCTGTGCACAAGCAAAGTTTCAGTCAATGGACCTCCGGGTAACCAGGAGGTCCATTGGCAGGAACATTGCTTGTGTTTGCTATGGGTACCAAGGAGAACCTGCCATGCTTTGGGTGCCATTCGATATGGCAACTACGCGCAATTCCTACGCGCAATTAAGTCTAGATAAGCGCACAGTTTGTGACAGGACTTCTAGTTTTAACTGTATGTGGTTTAAAATCACTGGAATGAATTTTAAAATCAACGAGAGGCTTGGCTAAGATATATTTTGCTGCACTGTCTTCCTTTGTGCCACCGGAGACACCGGAGATGCGAACATGTCCATGTAATCAGCAAAACACTATATCATATCTGTCAGACATGAGAGTAGGCAACTTCTCACGAAGTTCCAAAATGAGAAGAAATGCATTTCTTATTAACGTTTCAAGTCTAACCAAATGATCCACAGTAATTCTCTGGCTCCTGAAACCATACTGGACATTCGCAAGTAGTTTGTTCGATTCCAGAAACCAGACAAGTCGACCATTGATCATCCTTTCCATGGTCTTATACGGATCACCTGTTAATGCAATGAGCCTGTAATTACTTGGGTTGCTGTGATCTTTATCAGGCTATGGAGTGGGAATAAGCGTTGCTTTTCGCTAGGAAGGTGGAAAATGGCCATCTCCTATTTTGATTGAAATTCGTTACTGGAAGTTTACGCTATGACGTCATTAACAATAACGGCGGGGAAAACATTACATTCAGTGTACCAAACTGCAAAATTGACATCTTGGGAACATTTGGGGTCCCAGCAAGGCGTTCATAGCATTTTCATAATCTGACCATAACTTCATGTGATATGATGTTATTGATATCAAAGCGCCATCCCCACCCCTTTGTGATACGCATTTCACCCCAAACTGTCAATTTAATTTTCTGAGGCCAAAATGTCGTAGATATTTGTTGAATGATCCGAACAAGGGCACTTCGTTCCAGTTTGATTGTGAAAGGTAACGAAACACTAAGGCTATGATGCCATAAACAAAAGAAAGTGCAAAAATTGTCAACATTAGACTTTTTTAAATTTTTTGTTTTCATTCAGATCTAAGGTTTTCAATTACAATCAAAAGCATAGTTTCCATGAAATTTTACAAAGAGGTTTTATACATGACACAAAAAGAGAACAAGCAAAATTTGTTTTTAACCCTTTACCTAACATGAAAAGCAGACGACACATGCAAAAAAAATTATTGAATAACTAATTTTTTTCATTTTTTGTCTCAAAAACATAGGTTATGACCCCTCGTTGGAACGAGCTCGACGAGCTCGTTCCAACGAGGGGTCATAACCTATGTTTTTGAGACAAAAAATGAAAATATTTTGAAAATTAATTGGCGATTTTTGAGAATAGCGCTGGCCGGTTTTGGCCGTTACGTTGGGTAAAGGGTTAATTCATAGTGATATGACGTTTCATTTGTAGCTGCACTGTGTTGCAGGAATCTTCCGTCTGTGTTTTGGTATGGGATCGAGGTGATACATACATATGAATCTACGTACATGTTGGATTAGGTAAAAGATTATTGTGACAAAACAGTATATGAAAAATGCAAAAGGTGTTAACCAGCTAGCAACGAACTGATTGCATCCCACCTTAAGTTTATTTCCTTTGTACGTTTATTCGATTATGTATATTTGGACATGAGTTCTAGATTTCTGTAGTTTCTTAATTGTTTAATAATGTATATGTTGGTAAGTTATTTTTCACTTTGCAGGAATAAACGAACTTTCTGTAGATCAACATATAGAAGTCTGTTTTGTTATTGGGTGGAGCAAGGATATTTCTGTAGCCTAAAATGATATATTCTGGGGTGAAGGGAAACTCAACATCGCACTTGTCCTTCAAATGTTCCCAAAAATTCAGACGAACTGTTTTCACAACAAAACATTCAAAGAACAAGTGAAGTATTGACTCCTTTGTATTGCAACAGAAAGTACATAGTTGCGTTTCAGAAAGTTTACATTTATAAAGTTTTAACATTAGATTTAATTGGAGGTTGAAAAATACGAAGTGGGTGTCTAAAATTGCAATACACCGTCGTCCCAGTTAGCTGTGCCAAACAAGATTGAGTTGGATAAATCCCAAGTTCCATTATGGAAAAATACACGTCAAAAAATTTCAAGACCTATGTGCGCAGTGTTAAGTCTGTTTTGGGGCCCCATCATCCATCTGTATAAATATATAATAAATAGGCTTGCAGAGTGGTTAAAACGCTTGTCCTACGAGTGGTTTAAATCTGATTACAGTCCCTAGCACCTATTTGTTTTATTTATGCCTTGCTCTTAATAAATAATCGACATTGTCACTTAAACTAGAGAAAAAAAAACGACACTTTCTATCGCAAACACACGGTCTTGTTTTGTTTACATCTGCAGCGGTGGGCAGTACTTCCGAATGTATGTGAATACTTGATTGATAGCAAGACACATCGTCAAAGTTGATTGAATTTACCTTGCTTTTTCAGTCAAATTATTATTAACAATTCTTAAATTTCATTTTACATATTTAATTGTAGGGTTTTATAAACTTAAGATGTCATTGCGTAATACGTTTTAATCCTCAGGCTTTAGTTATTCATCCAACTGTACCCCCCCCCCCCCCCCCCCCACACACACACCTATCAACTTTGTGACTCGATACGGTTATAATGCTGTTAACACTCACGAGAAAGCGAGACAGAGTGAGAGAGAAAGAGATAGAGAAGAGAGAGAGAGAGAGAGGGAGAGAGAGAGAGAGAGAAAGAGACCTATTATTCTGACAAGCATATATTTTATAACTACAGTTAAAACTAGAAGTCCTGTCATGAAATGCGCACAAATAGCACGTCGATTTGCGCGGGTAACCCGGAGGTCCATTGGCAGAAACATTGCCTGTGGTTGCTATGAGTAACCAGGAGAACCTGCCGTGCTTTGGATGCCATTCGATATGGCAATTGCGCGCAATTCCTACGCGCAATTAAGCCTAGATAAGCGCACAGTTCGAGACAGGACTTCTAGTTTTAACTGTACCACAGACATGCTTATTATTATTTTATGCTGCTTTATGTTGCTTTGTATACCTGATATGAGGTAAAAAGTGGAAATCAATCAAATCAAATCAAAATTGCACGTAGTAGATAGTACCGCAAAATGTCGAATGCTTGAATGAAACATCGCGAAGTGTGCATGTATCGAAGTTGGTACAGTTCGTCATGACAAAGGTCAAGTTGGGTGAACGTCCGACTATAGGTTAAAGTTTTTTTTTTAACCGCACCGGTAGTGGGTTTAAAAGCTAAAATTTGACATACAGCCTTTCCAAGGTACAGTTAAAACTAGAAGTCCTGTCACGAATTGTGCGCTTATCTAGGCTTAATTCCGCGAACGAATTGCGCGCACTTGCCATATCGAATGGCATCCAAAGCATGGCGGGTTCTTATGGTTACTCATAGCAAACACAGGCAATGTTTCAGCCAATGGACCTCCGGGTTACCCGGAGGTCCATTGGCTGAGACATTGCTTGTGCACAGGCCATATGTACAGAATTTGATGGCCTTACTATGGCCATAACGCGTAGATTAACGCGCAGATCGACGTGCTATTTGCGCGCATTTCATAACAGAACTTCTAGTTTTAACTGTAGTAACATAGGCGATCATGGTATAAACATATGTTAATATTTCAACGAATGATTTAACAAAATAAAAAAAAAACACAATTTCCAAATGTTATTTCAGCTTCCTTTAGAACAAGATTATTTCTTTCGTTAAAACGGTTCGCCTTGTTGGCAGATGGGATACCCATCAAATGTACATGGTATGTCGTTCAAACTGTAATTTCCAATTTTTGTTAAGCAAATGCAATTGTTATTGTTGATTTGATTATCTGGACGGCCTGGTATCCAGCATTCAGTCGGGTACACAATCGGCAGGTTAATCCATCCAATCCATGTCGAAGTTTCGGTATTACCCCTACCGTCAATATGGAACCGAGGTGCTTGTGACAAATCTGAAATGAGAGAGATAGACTATAAATGGTCTGAGATGTGTTTGCTGTTGTAACAAAAAGTTATGACAACCAACCGTAGATAGTACTGAATGATGGAAAAGTCTTCTTTTCTGACTTTAAGTAAAACGACGCGAGATTTTTTAAATTCTATCCAAGAGGAATATCAGATTGAACAGTACTGTGACCACAAAAGCGTTCACAATCTGATCGTCACACATTCATTGGGTCGATGTTCCGTAAATAAAATACTGCGAAATGAAAACCGGAATAACCCTTTACCTAACGAATCGGCGACTTCCTCCCATGTGATTTACAAATTAAACAACTGGAAAACAATTATTTTTCAAAACGAATTCCAAGAATACCATATCATACGACCCCTCAATGGAACGATCCGGATGGGCTCTTCCCTATGAGGATCCACAGATATGGTGTTCTTGACACTGCTGGACAAATTTGAAAAAAATGATTTTAATTTTTACGTAGGTTGCGCTACCGAATTTTCGTCCCAAGTCATAATTTCGTCCCATTTTGTCTTATTACAAGAGGTGTAAACACGGGGCATTGATGATGAAATAATAAGTGGAGTCTGCAACCACACGGCTACAGACTGCAGTTATTATTTTATTTTCCATGTATATAGATACTGAACTGATCCACCTCACTGTAAGTGTACATACAGGCGATACCATTCCAGGAATCGAGGGTTAACTCTTTACGTAACGTAACCGCCAAAACCGGCCAGAACTATTCTCAAAAATCGCCAATTAATTTTCATTATTTTTTCATTTTTTGTCTCAAAAAAATAGGTTATCACCCCTCGTTGGAACGAGCTCGTCGAGCTCGTTCCAACGAGGGGTCATAACTATGTTTTTGAGACAAAAATGAAAAAAAATAGTTATTAAAGAATTTCTTTTGCAAGTGTCGTCTGCTTTTCATGCTAGGTAAAGGGTTAAAGGTTAAAAACGCCAAAGGTAACTAGCATCTGATAATCAGTGTTGCCATATTTCTTTTACGTGAGGTGACCCAGTCGCAATCCGTTCAAAATTCTCAATTCGCGTTTGTGATCACAGTCCCGTACGCTTGTGATGGGATTGATCTTTCTCTCCATGGAAACCCCAAAGAAGTGGTGCTGTGTTTGATTACTGCGGTAAACAGGTTATGTTTTACTGGTAAAATATGACCTGGAATGAACGCCTGGAGTGCGTGTCCTCTTAAGTGGGCAGCATATGTATAAATGACAATGGTGAAATTTAACATTCCTATGTTTTGATCATCAGATATCCAAAAATGCTGAAAGCGACCTTAAGCACCAATAAATAAATATATTGATCGAACTTCCACATTAAACCGATCAGCTTCCAAACTAGTCAGTTTGCAGCTACATTTCGGCATCCCATAAAATCAGCGTACAGGTGTGATTTCAACTTAGCGATTAAACTTCTATCTTGCGGAGACTGATGACACCTGTTCTGTGTGAACAACTGTTTTTAGGGACTCACTAACTTAGCGGAGTTTCTGCAGTTCTTTGGGGTCCAAACGGAAGAAAAGCTTCGGAAGCACAAACTCAATTGTTGTTTTCAAGAAGGGCGGGGGGGGGGGGGGGGGGGGGATTTCTTAGTGAGAAAACACTTTCCGTGTATTTTATTTATTATTTGGAATTCTAGTTGTGGATCTGACTGAGGAAGTCCGTTAAAAATGAATTTCACTAAACATCCGGGTTGCGTAGCTAACTACTCCGGCAATTGCAGTAATATAGTCGTAAGAGCGGTCTCTTTTTCGATCAGGTCGCGATATGGCCGCGACCAGGTCCAAGTACACTTATACAAATCACAAATAAAATATTACAGAAAAACATTACATTTCGATTTGGACAAGTGGAATTCTTCATTGTTGTATTAGGGAAACTGGCGGGAGAATTTCGTCCAGGGGCCAATACTACAAAACTTGTACAATTGTATATTCCAGAATTGTATATTCTAGTTATGACTTTAACCCTTTACCTAACGTGAAAAGCAGACGACACTTGCAAAAAAAATTCTTGAATAACTAATTCTTTTCATTTTTTGTCTCAAAAACATAGGTTATGACCCCTCGTTGGAACGAGCTCGACGAGCTCGTTCCAACGAGGGGTCATAACCTATGTTTTTGAGACAAAAAATGAAAAAAATAGTGAAAATTAATTGGCGATTTTTGAGAATAGCGCTGGCCGGTTTTGGCCGTTACGTTGGGTAAAGGGTTAAATGGGTTGAAATGAACCATTAAAATTTCCAAAGATGTTGCAATTTGCCAGTTGGCAAATTGCTATATCTTTTTAGATACTAATGATTCATTTTAGTCAGTCGTATTAATACGTAGAAAATACAATTCTAGAAAATACAATTGTAACAGTTTTATAGCATTGGCTCCAGTTCGCGAGCGACACAGTCGCGATCTGTTCGAAATTTTCTGTCCGCTTTTGCGACCAACATACATAAGTCACTGCCTTGGTAGAATCTCCCCTTGTTACGTTTGTGACTTTAACCTGTGCTGTGCTTGAACGTATGTGATTATGTACAATTACAGGGGTCATATCCTTCTATAAAGGCATAAACAACTTCAGCTTACTTTTATCCTTAACGAATGTTTGTTGTATAATATGTGGTATGCCAACTACATTATGTAAGATGTCCACTTTACTTCGTTCATTCCTCATCTATACATTGATGCCTGACTGACCACTGCCTTGGGTACCTAGAGTGGCGGATCCAGAATTGGTAGATTACTACGAGGTCTTTAAGAAAAGGATAAATAACGAGTTAGTATTGGATAGGCGAGATAAAGCACACCGTCTCGGGCCGTTGATAGGCGAGATAAAGCACACCGTCTCGGGCCGTTGATAGGCGAGATAAAACACACCGTCTCGGGCCGTTGATAGGCGAGATAAAGCACACCGTCTCGGGCCGTTGATAGGCGAGATAAAGCACACCGTCTCGGGCCGTTGATAGGCGAGATAAAGCACACCGTCTCGGGCCGTTGATAGGCGAGATAAAGCACACCGTCTCGGGCCGTTGATAGGCGAGATAAAGCACACCGTCTCGGGCCGTTGATAGGCGAGATAAAGCACACCGTCTCGGGCCGTTGATAATCGAGAGAAAGCTCACCGTCGAGGGATGTTAGGCCCGAAACGGGGTGCTTTCTCTCGCCTATCCAACATCGAGTTATTTATCCTACTCAAAAAAACTGTTTGTTGTTGGATATTTCAATAGATTTAAAATATCCAACAGTTAGCTTTGGATATACAACTATTCAACTATTAGGCACCGGATAGTCAAACTACATACAGTACGTGGAGAGTGGATTGGAACTAAATCACCCGCGGAGTGGAGTTATCACCCAAACTGTAACTTTCAAATTGTGTATATATCGACTAAAAACACAAGCAATGTTTCAGCCAATGGACCTCCGGGTTTAACCCGGAGGTCCATTGGCTGAAACTTTGCTTGTGCTTGTTATGCTTTGCAATAAATTTGCAATATTTGCTTGGGTGGAATCTCCACTCTGCGGGTGATTTAGTGATAATACACTCTCCACATACTGTACCAATGAATAACAATGGATGCTGTCAGTAAAAGTTTTTAATTTCCCCCGAACAGCGAAGATAAACGCTGTGCACCAATAATGTAATTGTGCCACAAATTATGCAGTGTTATACAATGTTTTTCCAAGCTTTGTGGTTTAGACCGTATATAATTTTGTCAAGTTTCCTCGATACACGTAATATAATATAGAGTTTCCTTATTGAATCAAAATAACTCAAGCGATAAATATTTTTAAAAAAACGCCGAGTTCGCCAGTGAAAACCAATCTGTGTCGACAATATCGTACAGTTCATCCGCCTGGAACTGGTCACTTTCCACGGATGGGCAATATGTCCACGGTCGCAATAATATTAGACTCCAAACACTAATTACAGGACTAATCATAAAACAAATAATTAATGAAGCAGCGGGTACAACCCGGTGGTTCATTAATTAATAATTACATTGTTAATGTAGTTATACGTTTTGGGTCCAAATACTCAATTCCCATTGGTAAGCCGGATGAAAACCCCATGACCAAATGTAATTCATTTTCCAATGAATAGATTTGGTCGAACTTTGACCCGCATTTACGGTAGAGCGCAGTTGACAGAATGTAATTCGGGCGGTGTTTGGGCGGGTTTTTAACTTTTAGCGTCTCTCGCAGTGATCAACTCCGCTGCTGTTTCTTTGGTGACATTTCCCAACTGTGGCATAAAGCCCGTTACTAAAATACTCGTTTCCATTTCTAAAGTTGTGAATATTAAAAATCAGAGTTGTGCGCTTTGTCTTTTGCGTGAGGGTGGTTTTTCGCCTCGTTCGTTCGTATATGTATTATTTCGTCTTTCTGCTTTGTTGTTTGGTAAAAAGTAGTTTAAACAGTTACGGAATGTAATTATAAGAATTGAATGCAATTTTTATAAACGTCATTGGAGTATGAACGTGTGGGAATGGGTACAAATTGTATGAATCCCTTCAGGAGTCATACAATTTGTACCCATTCCCACACGTTCATACTCCAATAAAGATTATAAAAATAGCTATCAATTCTTAAAAAGTTTTGCTGCTGATGAATTTTATTACCTGGTAAAGGCATGCGTGAACATCACTGTCCACGCTTGGATTATGACCAGTCCATGGCGATTGTATAGTAAACGCCTTTTCGACGAAGATTGTTGTTCTCTGGAAAACCTCTGTATAAGTATTCACGTACCCAAAGCTTGTAATCCAGAACATTGATATTTGCGGTATTTTCGATTACGTTTCATGCGTGATTTGCTGTTAAATCGTGCTTTGACTTGAAAAAGGAAAACTAAGAAACCGTCTTCATGAAACTTAATCTCACGGAGGCGGGATCGCGGTGGTTCATCGGTTACGGCATTTAACCCTTTACCAACGCAGACGATTTCAAAATTTATTATTTTAAATATCACTTTTTAATTTTTTTCAAAACATTTCAACAAAACCATATCATGTGACCACTCTTTGGAACTAGCTCGACGAGCTCGTTCCAAAGAGGGGTCACATGATATGGTTTTGTTGAAAAGCTTCGAAAAATAATATTTTTTCAGCTGCTGAATTTGCATATTACGCGGGCGGATGCGGGCGATTCGTTGGGTAAAGGATTAATCTCAAACCGAAAGATCCAGGGTTCGATCCCCGCCTGGAGTTACTGCGTTTAATCCTTGGGCAAGATGTATTATTTATTTATTTATTTATTTATTTATTTATTTATTTATTTATTTACTTATTAAAGTTTAACGACAATTTAACAGCCAAAGTCATATCGTGTCGGTGACAGCTTACGGGAGGCGGAAGCCGGAGTACCCGGAGAGAACTACCGAGCAACGTCCGAGCAGCTGCCAGCTCCTCAACATCGTAATCCCGCACTGCAGCACAGGCAGGGTTTGATTGCTTGAAGACTTGCACCCCATCGACGTACAGTACGCCTTAGTACACGGCGTCATCGTGCCTCCATGTGGGCAATCGGGGTTAAGTGCCTTTTCCAAGGACACAGCGTGGGAGTCCGAATCGATCGATCCATCGATCAGACAGTCACACATCCAAGGACTACCCGTGCTCGACTTGGCTGAGCTTCGGTGATCGGACGAGAACCGATTACCGCCACGTCACCGCGCACACATACTAATTCGTACTGTACGACGATGGTGCACTTGTCTGCCACCAATGCTAACCCTGGTTGCGCGGAGTTAGTACGTTTTGGAGTCAGACAGCAACTCGTCATTGCTCGGTGGTCCTCTCCGGTTTCTCTGGCTTCCTACACACGGGAAATTGTCCGACACGAGGCAACTCTGCCTGTCAAAAGTGTCATTAAACCCCAATAAATAAATCAAAAAATAAATCCCAAAGAGAAAAGACGATAATAGTGACGAAGACACATGTTTGTAACAAGAGCCCATACACTTTAATTCTAAGGGGAGAAATCTGAAAAAGGATACTAAACGGACGTCGTGAAAGCAAAAATACTGCCACTTTTCTCTCCAAATATTCTGGTCCTGTTCCCAAATTAGACGAGTCCAAATCCCTTATCACCACAGCATATGCTTGTGACCACCTAATAGCGAAAAAGCAATAAAAAAAACATTTTGTTTACCCATATTTCTATTTCATCAAACAAGTTTTGTTACGTTATGGATATTATTACCACAGTACGACCGCCGAGGACGGGTTGTAATCCACGCGTGGGCAGTGTACCGGTGCTTCATTTATTAAATTTTGGAGATTATTTCTATATTTAGTGTTTGGAATCTAATATTATTGCGTCCGTGGAAATGCTGTCCACACGTGGAAAGTGGGCAGTCCACTGTGGCTGCATTGTAGGTAGCTGGGATCAGGGGCATCGCAAAGATGACCGATTGGGTGTGTGGGGAGGGGGGGGGGGGAGTAACCACATTTTCCCTACTGTGATGGCCCAGGACATGACCAACCAACTGCAATTGTGTTTATAAGCAAACACAACAAACGACCCGAGAAAAACTGAACATTCGTTCTTTTTGGAACTTGTTATGCATGAGATACTCTATCATTTCTTACCAGCGACATTACATGGTGTTGAATGGGAAGGCTATAAGTCATCAGGGGCGTCGGGAAGAAAACCGAGTTGTGCTGATTGTAAACTTGATTTGTTTCGAATGTGGTGACCCAAGTCCCGACTGAAAAATATTTGAACTGCATCAGAAAGACATGCCTTAGACGTATCAAATCTAGTCTTTTCGATTTGAGAAGAGGAGACATATATAGTTAAACCTAGAAGTCATGTCACGAACTGTGCGCTTATCTAGGCTTAATTGCGGGTAGGAATTGCGTGCAATTGCCATATCGTATGGCATCCAAAACACGGCAGGTTCTCCTGGTTACTAATAGCAAACACAGGCATGTTTCTGCCAATGGACCTCCGGGTTACCCGGAGGTCCATTGGCCTAAGCATTGCTTGTGCACATACCATATGTACAGAATTTGATATCCTTACTATGGTCATAACGTGTAGATTAACGCGCAGATCGGCGTGCTATTTCTGCGCATTTCATGATAGGACTTCTAGTTTTAACTGTACGATACACATTAAATTAGCTGTTAGAACGTACATGATTATTTGCAAAAGAGAATGATATTTTGGATTGAAATCGTGATGAAAATGTCCCGACTGGAAATATTATTGGGAGGGGGATGTCACGCCCCCTAACCCCATCTTAGCGACTAACGTGTGTGTGCTTATACATTAACATCGATGTCATTAAGGACGTCAATGTTTTTGGTTGTACACCTACCAGGGTAGTCCACTTGCTGTGCGTCTATTAGGTAAACCAGTTTTAGTTCATAAATTTTTTAGTTCATAAATTCAATGGAAAGGTTTCGTATTATCCGAGTTACTTAAGAGGGTGGAGTTAGTGCTCGGACATTACAGCCAAGTTGGTTTTGCCAGAATGCTGGTTATTAACTAGTAATGACAGTAGAAAAAAAATGGAATAAATTAATTATTTTTGTTTAAAAATCACCAAATATCCAGTATATATCAGAAAAGTGATTACCGAAAGGAATCTTCGTCCAGCCACCAATAATCCGCCACAAAAATAGGATCCACGGACAACCATTTTTTTTAACCCTTTACCCAACGTAACGGCCAAAACCGGCCAGCGCTATTCTCAAAAATCGCCAATTAATTTTCACTATTTTTTTCATTTTTTTGTCTCAAAAACATAGGTTATGACCCCTCGTTGGAACGAGCTCGTCGAGCTCGTTCCAACGAGGGGTCATAACCTATGTTTTTGAGACAAAAAAAGAAAAAAATTAGTTATTCAAGAATTTTTTTTTGCAATTGTCGTCTGCTTTTCACGTTAGGTAAAGGGTTAATAAATCGAAGATGGCTGCCATTGTGGCCGTATTGGATTTGGCAAAAACTGATTATCAAAACGAATCTTCCTCTAGTCATCACTAATCCACCACAAAAGATAAAATAGGATTCGATGTTTCCTTTTCTAGTTATTGCGTGGATAATCAAATGTTGATTAACAGACAGACAGACAGACAGACAGACAGAGACAGACAGACAGACATACAGACAGACAGACAGACAGACAGACAGACAGACAGACAGACAGACAGACATACAGACAGACAGACAGACAGACAGACAGACAGACAGACAGACAGGCAGGCAGGCAGGCAGGCAGGCAGGCAGGCAGGCAGGCAGACAGACAGACAGACAGACAGACAGACAGACAGACAGACAGACAGACAGACAGACAGACATGTATGGCCATAATACGGCCGTCGATTCAACTTGAGTTTCATAAACAAAGCAGACGACACGTGCATTTGTTTATTTACACTTTCCTTAATTGGAAAATGAAACATCACTCATCATGTCCCCGCCTTTCACAATCTAACCTGTATGTTTTTCAACGCTTGGTTTCGATTGATTTACTTTGTGTTTTATTTGTTAATTGTTGTTCGTTTTATTGTTAGACAGAGTTGAAATGTGTCATATATTCTCAAACTAAACATTTTATCGACGGTAAACGTTTGATAAACGTCGGTTCATTATGTCTCCCACAAACGTAAAACAGGTCATGACAAAACGAATGCTGTAGAGGTCAGAAGTCAACAAGTCCGTCTCTACTATGGGAATAAACTCGTTCAGTGTTAAACCAACGGGGAAAATTGATCACCCTACTTGCAGCTGCTATTTGGTGAATAAAGCAAACATTTATCGAAGACTTTTATTGTTCGAATAAACGTCCATTTATGGGATAAATTAAAGCTTGTAACCCTTTACCTAACGAATCGACCGGATGCGCCCATGCAATTTACATATTCAGCTCGTATAAAAAAAAATATTTTTAAAATATTTCAACAAAACTATATAATGCGACCCCTCGATGGACGGAGCTTGGCCAGTTCGTTCCAGCGAGGGGTTTTATGATATGGTTCTGTTGACATATTTTGACAACTTTGAAAAAAATAATGAGCACTGATATGTGTTGTGTGTACTTAGGATATATGATCGACCATGCAAGGAGGGCAATGCACCTTATCCTAAGTCTACTCCCATAGCTGGTGGTTAAAATGTTTACAGTTCAAAGGATCAAGATCACTTGGAGTGAACAATCGAGCTACGTTAGACTTTTCAGTGTACCGTTAAAACTAGAAGTCATGTCACGCACTGTGTCCTTATCTACAGTACGTGGAGAGTGTATTATTACTAAATCACCCGCAGAGTGGAGACTCCACCCGAGCAATAATTGCAAATTTGTTGCAGAGCATAGCCAGCACCAGAAAATTTCAGCCAATGGACCTCCGGGTTAAACCCGGAGGTCCATTGGCTGAAACATTGCTTGTGTTTTTTTGTCGAAATGTACAAAATTTGAAAGTTATAGCTTGGGTGATAACTCCACTCCGCGGGTGATTTAGTTACAATCCACTCTCCACGTACTGTAGGCTCAATTGCGCGTAGGAATTGTGCGCAATTGCCTTATCGAACGACACCCAAAGCACGGCAGGTTCTCCTGGTTACTCATAGCTAACACTCATAGCTAACACAGGCAACAGGTTACCCGGAGGTCCATTGGCTGAAACATTGCTTGTGCACAGGCCATATGTACAGAATTTGATAACCTTACTATGGTCATAACGCGGAGATTAAAGAGCAGATCGACGTGCTATTTGTGCGTATTTCATGACACGACTTCTAGTTTTAACTGTAGTACCTGGGCAACAGCTGAGCATAGATTGAGGTTGCGTCGTGTGACAGTCCACTGTGTCATAGTGCTTCCAACAGAGTTAGTGAGATAGACCGGTTTCCTGGCCAATGGACACAACACATGCAACAGGGTGAACGTAGCCTTCCTCCTGTGTATTGTGAAACATCACTGATCTTGATACAACTGAACGTCAATGAAAAACGACGCAATCCATTCCGTCACCCTCCCCAATATGGCGCCAGGTCAATCCACTGGAGTTTCACATCCCATCGGTGACGCTTGATGATGCGAAAGCTGTCAAGTCTTCAGATCATCGCGTCATTGTGATTAGCGAATGCCCAGCATGAAAATTTGTACCACCGTACCAACTTCCAATATCGTCACTTTTTATTTGTCATTATCAATTGGATATTAATTGTCATTATCAATTGGATATTAAGATTTCGCCCGGCGTGTTATGATATCTTCCTTCCTTTATTTATTAATCAGCCTCGGATGGTAAACCCCCGAACTCGGCTGATACAGATTAAACTCGGCTGATACCAGCTACCCATGTAATCATCGAGAGATTCTTCTTTTGCTTCGCTCTGTTTCTTTTTATTCTATTTCGAAGTAGTAGATTTAGACTCGCACCCCGAATTTAACGCCAAATCCCGGGAATCAGCAGAACAACGAAGAAAGCTGTTCGTCCGAGGGGTGTTTCTATAACTCTCGGATTGAACCGAACTGTGGCAAACGCACTTGCATACTGAAATGGTCAGAAATTTAAAAACTAAACCCCAAAACAGGACATGGTCGCCAATAGCATGAATATATGAAGGAAGACGAACGAGGAGGTATATTAAAACTCAATCTGATCGAATTGACTTTGTTTTTTATCTTGTGTTTCGGAAAATATACAGTACAGTCGCCGTGGATTGGCCGTAATCCACCGGTGGACAGCGATGTCTATGCTTGCGCTTTTCATGTAATACAATTTATCATCAGCACAATTTCAATTACAGGAATAATCATTACATTTTGTAATGATTATTCCTATAATTAGTGTTTGTAATCTAATAATGCGTCCGTGGAAATATTGCCCGCCCATGAAAAGTGACAAGTCCACGGCGGCCATACAGTAGCTCAGGCCTGTCTCGAGTGTCGGTCGCATGCACTTATACAGTTGAAACTAGAAGTCATGTCATGAAATGCGCACGTCGATCTGCGCGTTAATCTACGCGTTATGTCCATATTACTGCTATCAAATTCTGAACATACGGTCTGTGCACAAGCAACGTTTCAGCCAATTGACCTCCGGGTAACCCGGAGGTCCATTGGCAGAAACATTGCCCTTGATTACTATGAGAACCTGCGCAATTCCTACGCGCAAGTAAGCCCAGATAAACGCACTGTTCGTGACCGGACTTCTAGTTTTAACTGTTGGTCAAATGCACCTGAATAATATCTTGATCTGGTCTTGTGTGGCTTTGATATATAATTATCTAATTAAGAAACAGCTTATTACTTCTTTGGTTTATATCAACCTTGATATTAACTCTCGGCAGCGTTATCAATGTTTATCTTCGGTTTCAGTCTGATAACATGTTACTTCATGCTGATATCAAGGCTGATATAAAACCATACAAGTAATGAGAGGTTATTACTTGGTTAGTTTCATATCGGCCGAGATATCAGCCCGAGGTAACTTCATATCATCTGAAAACCGTTGGTCGAAGGCTGATGTGACTTTCCTTCCCAGAATTGCCCTTTTCAATTTCGTTTGATATGACACCGATATGAACCAAGTTAGAGTTGCTCCCCTTGATGCATTACAAGGCGCAATTATTTTGTTAACAGCGAAATCGTTCACCGTTATTCGACGACCACAATCAATCAGTAAAATTGGCTTTACCGGGCCAACGGGAAGAGGTGAGACTAAATGCTGGTAACAAGTAAGGGTTGAGTGGATGTAGAAAAGAAGAAGAAAGTGTACACAAAATTCACTGTAAACTAAGATGCAGATCCGTAAGCGCAGATGCGTCGAAGCGAAAGAAGAAATAGTCACGTGACATTTGGCTAGCTGAGCTAGGAGAAGATTAAACTTCGGACTTTATGAAAAGAAAAGAAATAAAAGCATTGTCAGAAAACTGTTACAGATTTGAGAACATTTTATAAATATTTGTTTTTTGTTTATTACATAAAAACGTTATTACTTGATTTGTTTCACATCGACCAAGATGTCAGCCCGAGGTAACCTTATATCATCTGGAAATCGTTGATCGAAGGCTAATAAGGAGTTACAGAGAGCTGATATCAGTCTATATCAGGTCAACGTGAAACTGACCACGTAATACCCTTTTTACTTATTAAAAGAACACATATAATTATTAAACATTCTCAGATCTGTTGCGGTTTTCTAACAGCGATACTATTTCTCATTCTATTCACAATAAAATTCGAAGTTTTCTCTTCTACAACTCCGAGAGTCTTCGCCTACCACTTTGAATCTCTTTTTGCGATAAGTATTCTACACAACTCTTTTTCTCTTCTCTTCATTCTCCCAATCCTTACTCATTGCCACACCACTGATTCCTCACCATACAAAAGGTCAGCTTCACACCACTCCATTATGCCTGGTAACGCAGTGCTTCTTGATTGTGTTCGACGAATAGCGGTGAATGATTTCGCAGAAAACAAATTGGTTTTGCCAAGTAACACGTCAAGGGGGGACTACTCTACCTTGTTATTATTGGCGGCCGAGATCAGCGTAGTATCAGCCAGGTTGGAAACAGTCCTGGAAATGAGACGGGTACGAGTGCAATAGCTCCCGTCAGCACCCGTGTTTTCTATTTTACGGGAGCTAAAAAAATGCACTCGTTGAAAAATATTGAGGAGCACTAATATACTGTGAGGGCATATAAATGTGTGTTGTTTTGAGAAAGCAGCACTTTGTGGCCAGTGGTAAATTGCTGTCATAATTCAGAAATTCCTTATACATTTACCCCTTTGGACACTAATAGTATTTGCCATGCCAGTTCAATGGAAGAAATTAGAAGAGTCCATATTCATTGTTAGGAGTAGACCAATCAATATTTTCAACGTGCAGCCTCGGGGCTGCACGTTGAAAATACTGATTGGTCTACCCCACACATTTACTGAACAGCCATCCTATTTAATGACGTTATGACGTATCGTTCTCCTGGCTAGAAAAGTGGCCGCTCGTATTCAAACGTTAGCTTCTGGTGTTTTTCTTGACAGTATTCCTTCAAAAATTCATATACTAACTTTTTACGGGCGCAATTTACTCTCGACTCTGATTTCGCAGGAGTTTAAAACTGCACCCGTCAATTTTGTTCATTTCCAGCACTGGTTGGACGCCATGTCTGTCGATCTTGATAATGGGCAATTCTGGGAACGAAAACTATGTCTACTAAAGAAGAACCTGTTAATAACGCAGCGATATCAAAATTTATTATTTGAAATAACATTGTTTTATTTTTTTTCAAAACATTTCAACATAACCATATCATGTAACCCCTCATTGGAACGTGCTCGACGAGCTCGTCCCAAAGGGGGGTCACATGATATAGTTTTGAAGTTTTTTTGAAAAATAATATTTTTCAGCTGCTGAATTTGCATATTAGGCGAGCGGATGTGGGTGACTCGTTGGAAAAGGGTTAACGCAGCATCAACATCTATGGCTATATAGTGGTGACGAAAACAATTGAATAATTGCAAAAATCAATTAAATTGTAATTAAGAATAAATACGCGGTGATACCAGTCACGAGATAGTGATACCAGTAGTGAAACCATTAACAAGATAGTGATATTAGAAGTGATAACAATAACGAGATAGTGATATTAGTAGCGATAACAGTAACGAGATAGTGATACCAGTAGTTATAACACCAACGAGAGAGTGATACCAGTAGTTATAACACTAACGAGAGAGTGATACCAGTAGTGATAACACTAACGAGAGAGTGATACCAGTAGTTATAACACTATCGAGAGAGTGATATCAGTAGTGATAACAATAACGAGATAGGGATACCAGTAGTGATAACAATAACGAGATAGGGATACCAGTAGTGATAACAATAACGAGATGGTGATATTAGTCGTGATAACAGTAACGAGATAGTGATATTAGTAGTGATAACACTAACGAGAGAGTGATACCAGTGGTGATACTAGTAGTGATAATGGTAAAGGGATGGCGAGACTAGTAGGTATAACGGTAACGAGATGGTGATATTAGTAGTGATAACACTAAAAAGATAGTAGAGATAACGGAAACGAGATATTGACACTAGTAGTGATAACACTAGCGAGATAGTGATATTAGTAGAGCTAACGGTAACGAGATAGTGATACAAGTGGCGATAACACTAACGGGATATTGATACTAGTAGGTATAACGATAACCAGAGAGCGATACTTGTAGTTAAAACGGTAACCAACTAGCGATACTGGTAATGATAACAGTAACGAGATGGTGATACTAGTAGTGATAACTGTAACGGGATAGCGAGACAAGTAATGATAACAGTAACGAGGTAGTGATACTTGTAGAGTTAACAGTAACGAGATAGTGATATTGGTAGTGATAACAGTAACGAGATGGTGATACTAGTAGTGATAAAGGTAACGAGACAGTGATTCTAGTAGTGATAACGGTAACGAGATAGTGATACTTGTAGAGTTAACAGTAACGAGATAGTAATACTTGTAGAGTAAACAGTAACTAGATAGTGATACTGGTAGTGATAACTGTGACGAGACAGTGATACTAGTAGTGATAACTATGACGAGATAGTGATAATTGTAGAGTTAACAGTAACGAGATATTGATACTGGTAGTGGTAACTGCAACGAGATAGCGATACTAGTAGTGATAACGGTAACGAGAAGTGATACAAGTAGTGAAAACAGTAAACAGATAGTGATAGCAGTAGTGATAACAGTAATTATATAGTGATACAAGTAGTGATAACAGTAGACAGCTAGTGATAGCAGTAGTGATAACAGTAACTATATAGTGATACAAGTAGTGATAACAGTAAACAGATAGTGATAGCAGTAGTGATAGCAGTAACTATATAGTGATTCAAGTAGTGATAACAGTAATTATATAGTGATACAAGTAGTGATAAGAGTAGACAGATAGTGATAGCAGTAGTGATAACAGTAACTATATAGTGATACAAGTAGTGATAACAGTAGACAGATAGTGATAGCAGTAGTGATAACATTAATTATATAGTGATACAAGTAATGATAACAGTAGACAGATAGCGATAGCAGTAGTGATAACAGTAACTATATAGTGATACAAGTAGTGATAACATTAAACGGATAGTGACAGCAGTACTGTTAACAATAATTATTTTGTGATACAAGTTGTGATAACATAGACTGATAGTGATAGCAGTAGTGATAACAATAACTATATAGTGATACAAGTAGTGATAACAGTAGACAGATAGTGATAGCAGTAGTGATAACAGTAATTATATAGTGATACAAGTAATGATAAGAGTAGACAGATAGTGATAGCAGTAATTATATAGTGATACAAGTAGTGATAACAGTAAATGGATAGTGACAGCAGTACTGTTAACAGTAACCATATAGTGATACAAGTAGTGATAACAGTAGACAGATAGTGATAGCAGTAGTGATAACAGTAATTATATAGTGATACAAGTAGTGATAACAGTAAACGGATAGTGACATCAGTACTGGTAACAATAATTATATAGTGATACAAGTTGTGATAACAGTAGACAGATAGTGATAGCAGTAGTGATAACAGTAACTATATAGTGATACAAGTAGTGATAACAGTAAATGGATAGTGACAGCAGTACTGTTAACAGTAATTATTTTTGTGATACAAGTTGTGATAACAGTAGACAAATAGTGATAGCAGTAGTGATAACAGTAACTATATAGTGATACAATTTGTGATAACAGTAAACAGATAGTGATAGTAGTAGTGATAACAGTAATTATACAGTGATACAAGTAGTGATAACAGTAGACATATAGTGATAGCAGTAGTGATGACAGTAATTATATAGTGATACAAGTAGTGATAACATTAGACAGATAGTGATAGCAGTAGTGATAACAGTAACTATATAGTGATACAAGTAGTGATAACAGTAAACGGATAGTGACAGCAGTACTGATAACAGTAACTATATAGTGATACAAGTAGTGATAACAGTAAACAGATAGTGATCGCAGTAGTGATAACAGTAACTATATAGTGATGCAAGTAGTGATAAGAGTAGACAGATAGTGATAGCAGTAGTGATAACATTAACTATATAGTGATGCAAGTAGTGATAACAGTAAACGGATAGTGACAGCAGTACTGTTAACAGTAATTATATAGTGATACAAGTAGTTGTAACAGTAGACAGATAGTGATAGCAGTAGTGATAACAGTAACTATATAGTGATACAAGTAGTGATAACAGAAAACGGATAGTGACAGCAGTACTGTTAACAGTAACTATATAGTGATAGAAGTAGTGATAACAGAAAACGGATTGTGACAGCAGTACTGTTAACATTAATTATTTTGTGATACAAGTTGTGATAACTGTAGATAGATAGTGAGAGCATTAGTGATAACAGTAATTATATAGTGATACAAGTAATGATAACATAAGACAGATAGTGATAGCAGTAGTGATAACAGTAACTATATAGTGATACAAATAGTGATAACAGTAAACGGATAGTGACAGCAGTACTGTTAACAGTAATTATTTTGTGATACAAGTTGTGATAACAGTAAACAAATAGTGATAGCAGTAGTGATAACAGTAACTATATAGTGATACAAGTAGTGATAACAGTAAACAGATAGTGATAGCAGTAGTGATAGCATTAATTATATAGTGATACAAGTAGTGATGACAGTAAACAGATAGTGATAGCAGTAGTGATAACAGTAACTATATAGTGATACAAGTAGTGATAACAGTAGCCAGATAGTGATAGCAGTAGTGATAACAGTAACCATATAGTGATGCAAGTAGTGATGACAGTAGACAGATAGTGATAGCAGTAGTGATAACATTAACTATATAGTGGTACAAGTTGTGATAACAGTAAACAGATAGTGATAGCAGTAGTGATAACAGTAATTATATATTAATACAAGTAGTGATAACAGTAACCAGATAGTGATAGCAGTAATTATATAGTGATACAAGTAGTGATAACAGTAAACAAATAGTGATAGCAGTAGTGATAACAGTAACTATATAGTGATACAAGTAGTGATAACAGTAAACAGATAGTGATAGCAGTAGTGATAGCATTAATTATATAGTGATACAAGTAGTGATGACAGTAAACAGATAGTGATAGCAGTAGTGATAACAGTAACTATATAGTGATTCAAGTAGTGATAACAGTGAACAGATAGTGATCGCAGTAGTAATACCAGTAATTATATAGTGATACAAGTAGTGATAACAGTAGACATATAGTGATAGCAGTAGTGATAACAGTAACAATATAGTGGTACAAGTTGTGATAACAGTAAACAGATAGTGATAGCAGTAGTGATAACAGTAATTATATAGTGATACAAGTAGTGATAACAGTAGACAGCTAGTGATAGCAGTAGTGATAACAGTAACTATATAGTGATACAAGTAGTGATAACAGTAGACAGATAGTGATAGCAGTAGTGATAGCAGTAACTATATAGTGATTCAAGTAGTGATAACAGTAAACAGATAGTGATCGCAGTAGTAATAACTGTAATTATATAGTGATACAAGTAGTGATAACAGTAGACAGATAGTGATAGCAGTAGTGATAACAGTAACTATATAGTGATACAAGTAGTGATAACAGTAGACAGATAGTGATAGCAGTAGTGATAACAGTAATTATATAGTGATACAAGTAATGATAAAAGTAGACAGATAGTGATAGCAGTAGGATAACAGTAACCATATAGTGATACAAGCTGTGGTAACAGTAGACAGATAGTGATAGCAGTAGTGATAACAGTAACTATATAGTGATACAAGTAGTGATAACAGTAAACGGATCGTGACAGTAGTACTGTTAACAATAATTATATAGTGATACAAGTAGTGATAACAGTAAACAGATAGTGATAGCAGTAGTGATAACAGTAACTATATAGTGATGCAAGTAGTGATAACAGTAAACGGATCGTGACAGCAGTACTGTTAACAGTAATTATATAGTGATACAAGTAGTGGTAACAGTGGACAGGTAGTGATAATAGTAAACGGATAGTGACAGTAGTACTGTTAACAGTAAGTATATAGTGTTGCAAGTAGTGATAACAGTAGACAGATAGTGATAGCAGTAGTGATTACAGTAAACAAATAGTGATAGCAGTACTGATAACATTAAAAGGATAGTGATACTCGTAGCGATAATGCTAACGAGATAGTGATACTAATAGTGTCCAGAGCATTGTGTAGATCGACTTGTCCAACAGACTTTTATGCACATTTTTGTCACAGAAGGGGGTCTAGAAGGGACCCGACAGTATAATAATGCCATCTGGCGGGACTGAAATGTATACAGTTTAGAACGAAATGGCCGAACTTCGTGCAGGCTTGTATGAAAGAAAAACCCCATGAGATCCTAGAGTAAAACACTGGCCCAAGAAATTATTAAGATATGTACAATGTAAAATAATGTGATCCCGTGTCACCACTTCTTTGCAAGGCACACATTCATATTACCCTTCAATAATAAGGAATGTGCAAGTCAAATATGACCAAAATGACATTGTGCTAAAAGTCCATGAAGATATGCATCGTTTACAACAGATATATTATTATAAAAGCAGAAATTAACCATACCAGGACACGACAGAATATCCTCTCTCAGCTGAAGTCTAAGTGCCTCGGTTAGGTATGACAGAAGGTGTGCACCAGTGGTCTTCTCACACTCCGCTTTTGCGAGATCACGGTTTAGTTTCGTTGTTCCAAAACGGTAAAGTACCCCATTAACTGGATCTGTCGTAAACACATTGTCGTTCATACTGCCACACTCTGCAAAATATCAACAGTTCGAAACTGATTTTTGTACCTTATCCATGTTGGTGCGTTAACCCTTCCATCACGAAAGACCGCTTTGCGGGGCCAGGAACATGATATGACATACATTCGCTACATAGGATGGCTGGTAAGGCAGCACGTTTAAAATATTAATTGGTCTACCCCAAATAATGAATATGGAGTTTTCCAATTACTGTCAACGAACTGATATGGAAGATTCCAACAGTATTTAAAGGGTTAAAATAACAGACGGGGATACCGCATTGCCAGGAATTCAGGGGACACCATCAATAATATACTTACTGAAATTCTTCATCGCGATACACAGTGTTATGCAATTGCACTAAAAAAATTAATTTGGCACAAAAGATCTTCGTAATGTGCTGGAAACAATTATTTTGATTGTATTAGACACCCTCCTGGAATATGGTAATACGGTTTGAGACAATTGTACGGAGACCAAAGCTGCTGATCTGGAGAAAATTCAAATTGCAGTGGCCAGGATTGTGTATGGTGCAACGGTGAGTGCCAGTAATACCCTCTTGTATATGGAAACCCGCTGGGATTCTCTTGAGGAAAGACGTCATAAACACAGATTGAATCCATTTTTCAAAATGTACCATCATCTGACGCCTCAAAATA
This sequence comes from Pictodentalium vernedei, assembly GCA_031216915.1. Taxonomy (NCBI): domain Eukaryota; kingdom Metazoa; phylum Mollusca; class Scaphopoda; order Dentaliida; family Dentaliidae; genus Pictodentalium; species Pictodentalium vernedei. The sequence goes on from CM062297.1 coordinate 865,003,215, forward strand.
TTTCTACCAAAGATCTACCTACAGTTTCGTTAACCGGTCATAGTCATAACCTACGCTGCTACCAGAATCACCGAGTTCCTTTTTGTGACTCGCAACTATACCAATCTTCGTTCATCCCAAATACGACTAGTCAGTGGAATAACTTACCATTATCTGTCAGAGAAAACTCATCCCTCAGTAATTTTATGACCTTCCTAAATGATGGCAATCTACGATCACCAACATTTTAAGGCGGAGCTTAATCGCGAGTTGGTCAGATTTACCACTATTGGTTACGATTGCGCTGCAGCAATCTTAACGATCCTTCAAATTATAACCGCTTATCACCTTCCCCTCTCTGTGTTTGTGGTGAATGCGAGACAGTCGAGTATTTCCCGTTATAATGTCTAATATACGAACATGCCCGCAGTACTACAATTCATTTACTCCCATTTACTCTTGACACAAGTACTCTTCAATTTGGTTCGGGATTTCTTGATAATGCAGAAAACCGCTTTATATTTGAAGCTGTCCAGGATTTCATTGTACTGAGCAAACGGTTTAGTTAGCTGCAGCGATCGAAGTGACCCGCATGGGTACGTGTGCGTTTGACTTGGTATAACGCTTGAACCAGTAGACGCCAGCTATTAATTTATTTCACGTCACTAAATTAGAGATTTACTCAGCTATCATCGCGATCCATGTCTGCTTAACCCATTACCCAACGGAAACGATATCAAAATTTATTATTCTAAATATCATTTTTAATTTTTTTTCGAACAATTTCAACAAAACCATATCACGTGACCCCTCGTTGGAACGAGTTCGACGAGCTCGTTCCAACGAGGGGTCACGTGATATGGTTTTGCTGATTTTTTTTGAAACATAATATTTTTTCAACTGCTGAATTTGCATATTACGCGGGCGGATGCGGGCGATTCGTTGCGTAAAGGGTTAACTCAGATCACAAAGGAATTTTTCTTTTTTTTTTTTTTTTTCTTTTAATTCAAGTTGGCTTCATCCTCATCTTCGTCTTCTGGTTGTTTTCGTCTCCTGCTTTATTTCTACTTTCTTCTGCCTGTTATATGTTTACTGGTTTAAACAATATTAGACCAGCAAATGTCTAGTCAAATACTCTATCAAACAAGGGAGTCGACTTCTGAAAACGTATAGCTTACTGTTGAATCCCTTACGTTTATTCTTGTATTTTTCTATTGTTCTGTTACGTTGTCTTCTGTTAATTTTAGGAGTTGTTCTTTTTTATCTGTTTGCGTGATGCAAACAATTGTCACTTTCTGTAAAAAATATTGTGTAAACCAAAAAATATTCGTTGCATATAATTTTGACCCTTCACTCGTGAAGGAAAGCCATTGCAACAGTGAAGAGCGCGATCTATTACAAACAAAACAAATATTTTATTATTTCTAGTACAAGGAAATACTAAGCTGGTAATACAGACCGAAACAATAACCAAATTTCAAAAAACACACCAAAACCCAATAATTTTCTCAATGAGGTATTAGAAATAGCGTTGGGACAAATTCTCAGCGGTAATTGTCAGTGTGTGGTAAGAATACTTTGTTTTGTTTTCTTCAATAAAACTTTGTTGGTCATCAGCTTTACAAAAGGCAGAATTTAAAAGCTAGATAAATATTTCAAACCGTCACGAGTCACTCGCGACGGTTTGAAATAGTTATCTAATTAAATGCTGCCATTTGTAAAGACTCCCCCTCAGTAATTAATCAATTAATTTGTTATTATCGAAGTTCAAAAACAGGTGGACGTACCGACATTCAGCTTGACCATTGGTTGAAACAGTGGCACATATATAACTATGTTGACCGCACTTTTCGCCTACCGACAATTTCATCAGAACCTTCGAGTGATAAATTGCCCGTCCACTTTTTAAATAGATGCCAGTTCATTTCATTTTTCAGAGCTCAATCAATTTATTTAGACCAGGCAGCGGCACCTCCCCCCTCCCCCCCCCTCCCGTCCCGTTTGCGTCTTGGCAGTAAACACTTTGTTACTAAATTGACAGAATGGTTTTGCACCAGACGGTGTTGATGGCATTCTTTTTTTCTCTTCAATAAAACTTTATACCAGAAGACGTCATCTCTTCATTCCACATATTACACTTCTATGGAAAGCAGCGAGAGTTTTTCTCTTTATTAAATTTCCAGAGAGCCGTAGAATGAAGCAGGAACGCTGAATTTTCATGTAACTGACAGGAAAACTATGGTAGTTTCAAATCAGCGTTCTTTTTTCTTCGGTTCAAGACGAGAGCACTACTTATATTCGCAACGCCTCTATTCCATCTCACCTCCATACAACTACACTTATATCAACATATTGCATGGTGTGTTATCACTGATTTAATAGTGTGCTGATTCGTTAAAATGCCGTTGAATTCATGCAAATTCATGCGTAACTTACCATTTGACGATGTTGAGAGAGAACTAGTCAGCAAATCAGCAGTGGGTGGATTGGTAGGGGTAGTAGCTGATGTCTCGGATGTAGATTCGGTTGGTATTTCTGCAAATATATAATCAAACGAACAAAACTACATTTTTACATCTGCAAAATTTGTTTCTGTGATGAAAGATTTCTTGAGCGCGATTGGTTGTTTCGTTAGTGGTGGCAACACATTCAAAGATTAAAAGTGATCGATTTTTTCAGGATTTTGGATCCCGAATTTTATTACGTGATATATTTACAGAACTTAAGTTCAGTCAAATTATTCTGAAAAACTGCCTGGCTATCGCTTGATTAATGACCTCGAACACAAAGCCGGCGGAAATCCAATGGAATGTTGGGGGGTGGGGGGAGGTAAATATTCAAAACGTACCGTACCTACCATGATGCGTCCGCGGGGGGGGTGGGGGGGGGGGGGGGGTAAAATTTCACGACGCACCGGACCTCCCTTGCTCCATCTTAGTGGAAGATAATTTTAAAATCGGATCCACAAAAAGAGATCTAATGCATCACGATTTGATACGCCGTTTGCATTTAATGAATCGAGTTCATTTCAGTCGATATCATCCGAGGTTTACCGAGGTTTAAAACCGATCTTTGTGAGCGAGGTTAAGACATTCTTTATCAAGTCGTGACGATTTAGACATTTTTTTTTTTATCTCAATACATATATTTCCGTAATGGGCTGTTTGATCGTGTTTATGTGATATTCTCATGGTTTGGCGAATATCACGGAATGTATTAAAACAATGTGTGTGTTTTGCGGTGAGAGGGTGGGGTGTGGGGGCATACCGATACATATTCTGTACTGCGAAAAAGCTGATTACTTCCTTTCGTGTTAGACCACAGATTGTGTCGCAATTTGTGGTGTGTCGGTCACTGTCTGGCTGTCCTGTTATGTAGATGAAAAATCTAAATCCCCCCCCCCCCCCCCCCCCCCAAATCTACAAATCAAATCGACTCGGAGTGTAACGGCTCCCTAAATATCAGTCTTTAATAATTATATATATACTTTTTTTTTATTTAGGAATTTAAATATTTATTCGCAAGAATTGAACAAGAAGGTGAGATTAGTATCCTTTTGCGGCAGGAAATTGGGATTACAGAGCATGGCGGAAATGAGACCCATTCAGACTCTACAGTAGTCGTAGTGTGCACGACTTATATTCACACCGCCTCCATCTCACCTATAGTCAACCCCACTTACAGCAACATTTTGTATGGTGTGGTATTCCCGGGTCAAATGCTGAAGAATCCAAGCGTAACTTACCATCTGACGATACAGAGAGCGAGCTAGTCAACAAATCAGCAGTGGGTGGATTGGTGGAGGTAGAAGCTGGTGTCTCAGCTGTAGATTCTGTGGAAGGTTCTGCAAATATATAATCAAACGGACAAAACTAGATTTTTCGATCTTCAAAATGTTTTTCTGTGATGTAAGATTTCTTGATAAGGATTTGTTGTTTCATAAGAGGTGACCACATATACAAATATTAAAAGTGATCGATTTTTAACCCTTTACCTAACGTGAAAAGCAGACGACACTTGCAAAAAAAATTCTTAAATAACTAATTTTTTTCATTTTTTGTCTCAAAAACATAGGTTATGACCCCTCGTTGGAACGAGCTCGACGAGCTCGTTCCAACGAGGGGTCATAACCTATGTTTTTGAGACAAAAAATGAAAAAAAAAGTGAAAATTAATTGGCGATTTTTGAAAATAGCGCTGGCCGGTTTTGACCGTTACGTTAGGTAAAGGGTTAAAGCGATAAAGCTGAATACACTCTTTCGTGTCAGGCCACAGATTGTGTCGCTATTTTTTAATGTGTCGGCCACGGTCTGGCTGGCCTGGATGCCAGAAAATGTGGAATAACTGCCCTCCTAAACCTCCAAATCAAATAGACTTGCACTTTAATTGACATCCTAAATATCAATCTCTAAAAAATATATGTTGCTTTTTAGGGATTAAAGGTATTTGAATATTTATTCGCAAGAATTGAACAAGAAGGCGAGATTAGTAACCCTTGGTGGAAGGAATTCCGATTACAGAGGTTGGCGCAAATGTGACCCATTCAGACTTTACGTTAGTCGTACAAAGGACGACCGCATCGCCCCCACCCCCATAACCCACTGCCCCATCCCTATAGTTATATTTTCCACAAGGAGGTAAAACCACTGTAGATGTTTGTGGCTAACTACGCGAATTACAGGCCTGATAATAATGTCTTCCTACAACATTTTGTGCGGGTGTTAGGCGTGGAGTAGAACTGCACGCCTTGAAAAAAGATCTGATCCCTTGGTTAGGTCTAATAAATCTTCTATCTTTCAACTCAGGGCGGGCTTTTGGATTACAAGATACTTGAAATAGAAGAAATAGACCTAATCGGCAGATGATGGAATTATGATGTTTGAGGACATGCGAAGCATGCTGTTAGAAAAGTATCATAGCACTTCTATTCATGTCCTAGTGATCAGTTCATGATTTTAGCAATAGGAAGGAGGGGTGAGGAGAGTTTAGAACTTCGTCTGAAGATGTGTGTACTACTTATATTCACCACGCCGCCACTCCATCTCACATCCAGTCAACCCCACTTACAGCGACATTTTGTATGGTGTGGTATCCCCGGGTAATATGCTAATGAATGCACGCGTAACGTGTCATTTGACGATGTAGAGAGAGAGAGAGAGAGAGAGAGAGAGAGAGAGATAGAGAGAGAGAGAGAGAGAGAGAAAGAGCTAGTCAACAAATCAACAGCAGGTGGGTTGGTGGAGGTAGAAGCTGGTGTCTCAGCTGTAGATTCGGATGCTGGTTCTGCAAAGATATAAACAAACGGACAAAACTAGATTTTACGCCTGCACGCTTTGTTTCTGGGATGTCAGATTTCTTCAGCGGGATTTCGTCCCATGAGTTTTAATGTGTTCTATGTACTAGTTGGCATATAGAACACATTGGAACTCGGGGTACGATTTGTTGTTTCGTAAAAGGTGGACATGCATTTAGAGATTAAAAGTGATCGATTTTTGTTGAATTTTGGACCCTCAATGATAGTTGTATTACGTGATATATTTACACAAGTTTAGTTCTGTCAAATTATTCTAAAGAACGGGGTGACATTTTCGGGCTGGTTATCGCTTCATTAATGATCTCAAATATAAAGCCGTTGGAAGCCCAATGAACATTTGTGGAGGGTGAGACGGGGTGGGGGGGGGGGGGGTAAATATTCAAGACAAACGGTGCCTTCTATGGTTGTCCCGGGGGAGGGGGAATGTCAATTCACATGGGACCTACCATGGTTCGTTCTAGTGGAAGAGAATTTTAAGATCAGATTGACAGAAAGAGTCGAGCTCTAATGTGTCACGATTTGATATTCAGTTTGCAGTGTCTAAATCGAGTCCACTTAAATCGATCTCATCCGAAGTTTACCGAGAGGTTACGATCAATCTGTGTGAGCGAAGTGAAGACATTCTGTATCAAATCGTGACGAATTTGACATATATATTTTCGTAATGGGCTATTTGATCGTGTTTATGTGTTAAATGGAATTCACTTGATTCTCATGGCTTAGTGAATTCCTCGGAATGTATTACAAACGTGTGTGTGTGTTGCCGTGGAATGGTGGTGTGTGGGAGGACGAGACACCAATAAATATTTTGTACTCTCGTTGTCAGGCCACAGATTGTGTCGCTATTTGTAGGTGTGTCCGCACGGACTGGCTGGCCTGGTATGTCAGAAAATGAAGAGATGCATCAAAAGCCTTGAAGTGTAATTGCCTTCCCGAATCTCCAAATCAAATTGACTAGGATTGCAACTGCCTCCTAAATATCAGTCTATAGTTATCATACGTAGTTTGTTTTTTGAATTGAAGACATTTGAATATTTAGTCGCATTAATTTAACAAAAAGGCGAAATCAGTAACCTTCGTTGGCAGAAAATTGGGATTACAGAACCTAACGCAAATGAGACCCATTGTATGAGCAATATGACAACGTGTTTGAGTTACATTATATTCCTACAAAGGTTACTTGGCGAGTAATTCTCAAATATATTTGGTCGGATTATGGAACTTGTTAAACCCGGAAGTCCATTGGCTGTAACATTGCTTGTGTTTTTTTGTCCATACGTTCAGAATTTGAAAGTGATACTTTGGGTGATAACTCCACTCCGTGGGTGGTTTTGTCACAATCCACTCTCCACGTTCTGTACATCGCACTTCGCCTGCCACGCAGATTTTATGTATTATATATTTTTATGTATTTTATGTGTATGCTACTGGTATGAGGCTTCAATGGAATCTTGAAAGCAGTGATAGGCCTGTTTAAAGCATGCATCGCTGCCTTGTCTGTCCTGATGTTACCGGAGATACCAATATTAGGTAACCAACTAAAAAAAACACGATATCATATCCGCCAGACGTGAGAATACGTAACTTTTCACGAAGTTCCAAAATGAGAGGGTTCTTCATCTTGGTG
>CM062297.1:865010233-865085778 GCA_031216915.1 Pictodentalium vernedei
AATCACCATTCAAACCCATAGCCAGAAACCCATATTGCACTTTTATTTACTGGTATTTAGATGTTTGTCTGAATTATGCTGTTAACCCTTTATTTGACAGGAAAAGCTGAGTACCCTTGCCCACAAACTTATTGACTTACTAATTTTTTGTGTCAAAGACATGATTTTTTACACCATTGGAATGACCTCATTCCAATGAGGGGTCATAAGCTATGTTTTTGACACAAAAAAACAGGAAAATAATGAACATGGAACGGCAATACTTGTGAACAGCACCAGCAGCTTTTGACCACTATATTTGGTAAATGGTTAAAAAATGTTAGAAAATAATTTCTTCATTGAAATAGTATTTTTGGAACACAAATTTGGGGGGGTGGGGAACAGTGGAAAAAATAACACAATAATTTTGCAAATGTGAGTGGATGGCATATGTGCATAGCCATCAATAAAGTAGTCTAGTACTAATAAGCAGTCTAGTACTAAATTTTCCCTCTTTTTTGATGCACAACCCCCTGTTTTGGGGTCGGAAAAAGTTCTCTGAAAGGTTATTCTTGACAAAGATATTTGAATCCCAAAATTAAAGTGATGCAATCAAATATTCTTTAGCTCGAGAGTTGTTGTCATGGTTCCCATGTTACAGCACAAAACTACAGTAATAACTGTGAAATATTGTTCTCTCCATGAATCAAGTGCCCACCCACCCACCCATACTGAAGCCTCAGTTGATGAGAAACAATTGGAAACACTGTACAGTATGTTTTTGGAAACTAAAGTAAATCCCATACACCTCTCAGTATCCTATGATTTGCTTTGGTACTGCAGCACTCAGGGTCCATTGAGGTTTTTTTTCCATTTGGTAATCTTCTCCTGGCTCTTCTAACAAAATTTTCCATTGTATGTCAGTTTTTATTTCTGTTTAGACTTTCAATTTGTGTGACTGCATGTCTGTCTGTCTGTCCATCAGACAAAGTGTTTCTTTGCTTTTCATTTGACTGGTTGTACATTTTCAATAAGTGGTAGCTGACTATTTTTCACTCACACTCTACCCCCCCCCCCCCCCCTATTCACACACAAATATATTAAACACTAAAAAAACCTATATTTTTTAAGCAAATATCTCATTCATCCACCTTGGAGACATATTTTCCACAATTTCACTATTTTCATCAGAATGGGTGTTTGTGGGGAGTAAATCCAAGATTGTGAAAGTGCCCAAATGGATACTTGCTGCTCAAGCACAGCACCACAGAATCAATATTGGATGCTTTTTGGCATTTTAAACAGTGCTATGAGATACTACATGAGCAGTACTGGTCATACTGTTGAAAAAAGCAGTGTTTTTTGTTTTGTCAGTACCATTACCAGTGACTCTAGGTGCCTTAACTGAAAAAAATGGCTTTTTTTACAAAAATTGCAAATGATTTACCAAACACATGATGTGAAATGTCTTCAGAAGCCTGAATGTGATTTAAAAAACGTTCACAAGTAGGATGTTTAATGTCACAAGTTGTTCGTTTTGTGTCAGCATTAATTAATTTATGAATTATATCATGTTTTTGATGACGAGGGGGTATACTGTTGTGGGGTGGTGGGGGGGGGGGGGGCACATTCATTGAGGGCTATTTTATTTTAATTTTTACCACATCAGTATAAATTTCCCATTTGTGATAGTTTTGTCGCAAGATGTTTGTTTTGTGTCAACATCAACTAATTTATGAATTATATCATAGTTTTTGATGAAGAGAGGTATAGGGGGGGGGGGGGGTGGTCACATTCATTGAGGGCTATTCTTTACCACATCAGTATGTGGAAGAAAATTTGACATTAGCTGTTAGGATAAATGATAATTTAAAATGCAATGTCTGTATTGGTGATTGATATTGCTACAACCCCAATTTTAGAAACAAAATTGACGTTCACGTTTTTTTCGTGGGGTGGGGAGGGGGAGTGTTACACAATTTCTCTAATCTATTGGAGCAATGGACGCAATACCATTTTATTTAAGGACGTGTGAAAGGCATCAATAATTAGGCCACATTGAAACTCTTTTTTCAAATTTATTTCTCCTTCACCTTGTGTGAGGACAATAATAATCTGTGTGAATCATTGAATTATGATCAGTCACGAAACGAACGTCAACTCAACAACTCTATTTATAGAAATGGTCCGCATCGCCTATGCGGGGTCGTGTTTTTTGTGGCTTACTCAACAGTGGATAACTGTGAACCAAAAAGCATGAGATGACCTTTTTCTAAATAACTAATTTGAACAAAATGACTACGTGAACTCAATAATTCTGCTGTCATATATCCGATCGAACATTTTAGAACTTGGTCGAGACAATTATCCTGGAAACCCATACAATAAAAATGAATCAAATCGGTTAACATTTGTTCAAGTTATCATTGGTATCAAGCACAAAATTTTCAAAAATGACAAAGTCAGCCCAATAATTCTTCAGCCGTACATCGGACCGAGCCCGTTTTCGAACTCGATCAAGACATTCTTCCTTGAAACCCACGTGCCAAATATCCGTCAAATCGGTTGACGGTTGTTGAAGTATCGCGCTTTCAAGCAAAATTAGAAGATTTTAACAAAGGGTCATAACTCTTGCGAAAAAAGCGTGGACACACCCTATTTTTGCGTCATCGGGTGTTGCACATGCATATCAAGCCACATACCAATATCAAAATCCGTCCAGAAATAACTAAGTTTCTTAGCAAAAAGGGCCGCCCTGTCGGCGACCGGCCCACGCCATACCAATAGTCAAGTTTTTTTTTTTAAAAATTCGACTAAAAAGAGGAAGCTAAATGAATAGAATTAAATAAGTATACAAAATGATATCACACAAAATAAAGACAAATAGCCGGTTTATGCTTTTTAAAACTGGCAGCAATTGTTTATCAAATAATATTATTACCACTCAATCCATAAGTTACTAGTCGATTAACATAAGTTTGGAGGCCTGTTAAAACTCCATAATTTCAGTGATGTCATTCTACGGAGCCTCGCCGCAGGCGACAATGGTATAAATAGCCATTAGCGGCCCGCGGCCCGGGTATTTTTAGATTCCAGGGTCTAATGAATTACTCCTAGTCGGATGACGTCCCTTTGTATTTCTGAACTGAAGTCGAACGCACGATCGAAATAGAAATATCGAACCGACTTCAGTGATTATTTCTTCCAGCAATTCCTCGTGCGGTTAGCTGTAACAGGGAGTGGTAATAATAGTAATAACATGATTGTTGTCAGGTATCATGATTCATTAGCGGCCCTGCAGCAATGATGAACAGCAATTGCGCTTATTAACGGCCCTCGACTTCGTCTCGGGCGTTTAATAAACCCTCGGGCTGTTCATCATTGCTGCAGGGCCGCTAATGAACCACAATGCCCTCCAGAATCATGTTATTGTTATATTACCGTCTTACTTTTGTTATCGATTCCTTCATTTTCCCCCCCCCCCCCCCCCCCCCCTTTCGCACCCAAGAGATTCATCAATTTTAAATAGCGAACCCGGACCAGAAGCAGTGGCGGATACAGGAATTCTCAAAGGGGGGTGGGGGGGGGGGGGGGGGGGGGTCGTGCAGGTGCCGAAGGCAGCTGCCGCGAGTGTTGAATGCACGAGCTTTTGTGAGGGGGGTCTGGGGGGGGGGGGGGGTTCTCCCCCCCCAGAAATGTTTTGGAAATGAGCGATCAAATGGGGAATTCTGGTGGCTTCTGGGATGGAAAACCTCTTGAATTTTTGAACGGCTAATTAACACTTTTTAACAGCATGTTTCAGAATTTCAAATTCTGTCATACGTTCAAGACAGAATTAGAAAATTTGAAATATGCTCTTCAGATCCGTTTACCATAATATTGTATTTTGGACACACTGTTTACAGTCATAACCGACTTAACCTCAGGGTGTCGTGATTCTTATCTTGGGTCTCATTAATTTAGTAAACTTTGGCTTCAAATCATAATTTATTTTGTTTGTTTTCATACAAATATTTCACATTTTGTTTCTTTGTTTTTTCCACGGAAAAGTTTTTTTTACAAGTCAAACCGACCCCAACGATAGGACCGACCAACTCGGCCCATCTGACAACATAGTTCATCGCGTATCTTCGCGACACTCTCAACCAAAAAAAGAAAAATAAAACAATATTCTTTCACACAGTTTGTACCAAAATTTTAGGATTTTAGTTCACCAATCCAGTTACTGATTTTTTGTTTTGCTCTTTTTGCAGCACGTCTCTGGGGTTCACTCTCAACACTATCAGCAATATGTATGGGAGTTTTATCAGTCTGTTCACTGTTATCCTGGAGAATTTCTGTCTTTTGTCTACACTCATCCGCAAACTCAATGGGATATAGAAGATTCAATGGACGGGTAACAATGTTTTTGGACGGAAGTAAAATTTTGGCAGCACAGGTCTGACCATCAACACCTATCAAAAGTTCTGAAACCTTTCCTATTTTCCAAGCCCCTCTTGGCAAATTATCCTTGACAAGAACCACATCACCGACCTTTGATTCATTTTTAGCTTGAACTCTTTTCTCTTTCCTCTTTCAATTTATAGTTAAATCTTTCTCTCAAGGCTTAACAAATACTCATCTCTCCAAATTTTCCAAAAACTATTTAAATGTTTTTGACCCTTTTTTCCAAACACTAAGTAATTGTTCAGAAGAATTAACATCAGGTAAGTAATCAGGATCTAAATCCTCACTGTCAACAGGTATTCCAATTTTGGGGTTCATTGTTAGAAAATGTGATGGTGTCAATGTAACATGTGAATTGATATCATCACCAACATACACTAGTGAGCGAGAATTAATACAGACTCTGTCTCCTTTAACAATGTTTCAAATTGTTCATTAGTCAAATGCACTTTACCAATTGTCTTTCGAAGACACCTTTTCACAAGTCCAACCAACCTTTCATAAAAACCTCCCATCCACGGGGCTAACTGTACAATAAAACGCCGACAAATTTCATTGTTAGCCACATACGACTGAACATCCTGATCACATGTTACATTTTCCCATATTAGATTCAGGGTGGATTTAGCAAGTTTAAATTGTGCTGCATTATCTGATAGTATTTCACGAGGTTTACCCCATCGGGAAATGAATCTTCTCAAAGCTAACAAAAACTGTTCTGAAGACATATCTTGAACCATTTCAAGATGCACTGCTCTTATGACTAGACATGTAAATAAACACACCCACACTTTCTTTGTTAAAGATCCTACTTTAATGTAAAGTGGGCCTAAATAGTCAATTCCAGAATATGTGAATGGAGGTGATTCTGTCACTCGTTTCTTTGGCAGTGGGTGCATTAAGGGCATTTTGTATGGGCCACCCTCATAATGTCTACAAATTCTACAATTTCGCAAAGTCTTTTTCACTTCGCATCTACCATGAGGTACCCAGTAAGTTTGGCGGCATTTAGCTAACGTCTGTGAAACACCCAGAATGTAAAGACTGCTTATGACAGTCTTCAATCACAAGGCGAGTAAAGTAGTGTTTGCTGGGAAGGAGTATTGGGTTTCTAGCTCCTTCTGTTATAGATGCGTTTGTTAGTCTACCACCACATCTAATCTGTACATTGTGGTCTAAATGTAGACCTAGTTGATTTTTTAAGTTGTTAGTCTTATTGTTTTTAATAGCACTGATTATCTCACCAAATTGTTCTCCTTGATACACTGTATCCAATCAAGTTTTGCCATTTGAAGTTCTCTTGCTGTCAAGGGACCACGCAAATTAACTTCCTTTCCTCAGTTTTTTGATAAATTTTGTTACCAGGGCTGTTACTCGCACAAGTTTTGCCAAACAGGGAGAATCTCTTACAATCTATTTCAAAATGGAGTTTGGGGTATTTTCAGTTCAGATTCGCTATTGATTTTTGAGTCACTGTTTTTATCATTTACATTTCTCGTGTGAATCTCCCCTGTGAGAAGGTGCACAGCACGGACCGCACTGGATTGTTTGTTAGTTTTGCATTCACTAGTGGATGCCACAATGTCACTCTCCTTCATTTGCTCAGAATTCCACATTGTCCAAGTACACACAGAATTAGTTAACCAATCAGGTCCATGCCACCACAATCTATTATTTTGCAGTTTATGTGAATCTATACCTCTAGTTGCCATATCGGCGGGGTTTTCATTAGAAGACACATATGCATACTTAATGTCATTATGCTTTCTAATCTCTTTAAGCCTGTTCTCTACAAAAACAGTCAATGGTTTCTTTGTCTCAACCCAATAAAGAGATCATTGTGAATCTGTCCATAATATTTTTTCTTGAACAGAATTTGCAACTGTGTTTCAATGAATTTTAGACAACGTGTACCAATGAGCACGGCTAATAACTCTAAGCGAGGTATACTCATATTCAATTTTGGTGCAAGTCGAGATTTGCAAACAACAGATCAATGCGCGTTTCGTTTTCTGCAGACTGATGCAAATACACAGCAGTTGCATAGGCTTTGTTTGATGCATCACAAAACACAACAGTCTATACTGAACATTTCCTGCAAGATAAACAGTTCTGTCAACTAGAATGTTAAGTATGTTTTGTAGATTTTCAACAATTTGGTTCCAATTTTTGATATCGTCTTCGATAACTTATCGTCCCAGTCATAAATTTTCTGATTCCACAACAACTGAATAAATAACTTGGTTAAAAACCCAAGTGGGTCAAATACTGATGCAACGACTTGTAAAACTTGTCTTTTTGTTGATGCTGAGCTCATTTTGTCAACACTTGTGCATGAAATTGTTAGTTTGTCACTGGTTGTTAACCATGTAAGAACAAGAACCTTTACCGAACTCATTTGTGATCTGTCACATTCAGGTATGCTTTGAAAAAAGTCAATTGAATTTGTTGCCCAACTTCGTAAGTTCATAGATGCACTGCGAACGATACTTTTTGATTCCTCGTAAAACAATTTTGCATCTTCAATTGTCTTTGCACCCAAAATCACATTATCCACATAAATGTTCGCACTAATGTCCTTTGCTGTTTTGAGTTTAAACTTTTTCAAATGATAGTCAATCGTAGCAGAAAGCAAGAATGGACTAGATATTACACCGAACGGTACTCTACAAAATCTGTATATTTCTGTATTATCATGAAGCTGACTATTTTCAATGTCTTTTAACCAGAAAAACCGTGTGACGTCACGGTCTGGTTTCTGTAATCCAAGTTGTAAAAAAGCCTTTTCAATGTCCGCAACAATTCCTATGTCGTGTAAACGAAATCGACAGAGAAGTCCACACAAATCATGAAGTAAAACAGGACCCCTGTACAGACACTGATTTAAACTTAAATTGTTTTGTTGTGATTTAGCAGATGCATCATAGACAACTCTCAATTTATTGGTTTCATGTGTAGTGTTCAAAACTGCATGATGTGGAATATAATGAATTTTATTACACACATCAGAATGTTCAACTTTCTCTATAATGCCCTGTTGTAACTGATCCTTTATTACACTGTCATATTTCTTGATTGTGCCTGGTTTTGCACTTAATCTCTTAACAAGTGACTTAAATCTTCCATGTGCTAATTCACGGTTACATGGTAAATCAACAGTTTTATCTTTCCATGGCCATGTTACATGATACCGACCATCTTCAAAAAGAACACTTTTGTTGAACTCTCCTATAGCAATATCACCAGCTGACTCCAGACGGGAGTCTTTGATGCCAATAGATTCAAGGTTCCAAAATTCCTCCATCACATTACAATTCTCAAGAATACTCTCATCACACTGAGCTTGAAAAGTTATATTGTTTATTTGTCTTGCACAGTCAAGAATAAACATATTTTGTTCAGGAGTTTGACCGGATTGATTTTGTGTTCTACCGGTCAATATCCACCCGAATTTGGAATTCAGCAGGTATAGACCCGGCCTAACGCAAAGTCGCTCCGACAATATAAAATCTAAATAATAATCATTTCCTATTAACATATGAATTGTTGATACTTCAGACTCACTTGGCAAGGAATCTGCAAGTTGGACATTATCACACAAACACTGAAAATTTGAATTTTCCTGCATTTCCTTTAAAGGCTGTCGGTGTATTTGTCCACTTATTCGTGGAACTATATTAACCTCTATAGTCTCATATGAACTATTTCGCAGCTTAATGTCTAATGTAGTTTTTTGCGTTTTCACAGTTTTTGGTTTATCGGCACCAAACGTGACAACCGATACCTCTTCCTTTTTACCAGGTTTCAGCTTCACCGTTTTTGCAAGTGTTTCGGTGACGTAAGAACGCTGACTCTCAGAATCCATCAGAATTCTCAACCCACTGGCTGATTTATTTGTTTCATTATTTTTTATTGTAACTTTGGCGGTCTGCATTAACACAAACTCTCCAGATGATAGCAGGGAGTTCTCGGTAAAAGTTTCGTCAATAAAGCACGAAACTTCACTTTTTTCAACTTTAAATTTTTGGGGACAAAGACTTCTGTGGTGTACATTTGTTTCACCACAATAAAAAAAAACGGTTTATTGACAACACAATTATTCATCTTGTGGCCCTTTCTCAAACAAATATAACAGTTACCCTTAACTTTATTCTTTCGAGAATCAATAGTTTTGAATCTTTTACATTCATCACTCCAATGATTCCCTTTACTGTTACAGTAAATACATGACGACTTCGACCGAAAACCCCCACCACCATCGGGTGAGACAGAATCTGCAGTGAAAAGGGCTTCGGCAGACATTTTCTGTCTGCTTTCATTTTTATATGCACTTTGAAATTCACCGAAACTCTTACGCACAGGTGTATATGTATTTTGATGACTTCCCTTGAAGTTGAAAGATTTATCTTGCTTTGTGAGCGATGATTCAGCCAATTCTAAGGCGGTTATGTACACATTCAACTGTTCGCGAAGCTGTTTGACACTCCATGTTTCTCTGTGGTCCTTTTTAATTTCAAGCTGAATTAGAACTTCCTTCGGTAATTTTGATGTTATGGTAGAAATCAACATGTTGTGACTTGTATCTTGACCAAGTGCTTCTAAACTTCGCAGATGCTTTTCGATGGCATCAAACAAATGTCTCAAATTCTTAGTTTGATATTTATCCTCGAGTCGATTCAGTTTACTTAATGCCGCATAGTGCGAATTGATAAGCGTTTGTTTGTCGCCAAATCGATTCACTAGAATGTCTTCTGCTGCATCATAATTAGTGTTTGTCAAAGTCAAACCAGCGATAGCACTGTTCGCCTTTCCAACCAATTTACTTTTCAAATATGTGAATTTCTCAACCGCCGATAGTTTCGAGTTTTCATGCACTGTTGAAACGAAGATGTCCCAAAATTCTTGAAATGTCGTAGGTTCACCATCGTATGTAAAAAGTTCTAATTTAGGAAGTTTTACAGAATTTGAGGATCTCTCAGAGATAGTTCTTTCTTCCATTTGTTTTTCCTATAGTAATATAAACTGCTGGTGAATCTCGGCCTGTTGCTGTTGTATGTCTAAAAGTTTTTCAAATTTTTCATCTAAATTTCCACCCTATGTTTGTTTAGACCTTTCATCCGAGTCTATATCTTTTATGACTTCACAGCGTGATTCAACTCGTTCAATAAGATCAAATATTTCATCCTGTTCCCTTTGAAACTCGGAAATTTCGTCTTCATTTTCGCCGATGCCAAGAGACAAATCCCTCAGTGTTTGCTCAAATTTTGCCTTAAATTCTGTTAATCGTTGTAAGCTTTGGGACAACTTTTTTAGTTTATTTTCTTCATTCTCGGGGAAATCACTTGATAAAATATTATCAGTCTTTTCTATTTCTTTTTCTAATAATTTCTTATAACGGGTTTTTAGTCCTTTCATATACCACGTCGACATTTTGACGGCTCGTTTCGGTGTTTTTGTGTGCGCTCGAAATCGTCCACTTCTGATTCAAAATTCAAACACTTTGACACAATTAATGTCTATTCCCGGGTTCCGGCACCATTCAATGTCGTGATTCTTATCTTGGGTCTCATTAATTTAGTAAACTTTGCTTCAAATCATCATTTATTTTGTTTGTTTTCATACAAATATTTCACATTTTGTTTCTTTGTTTTTTCCACGGAAAAGTTTTTTTTACAAGTCAAACCGATCCCAACGATAGGACTGACCAACTCGGCCCATCTGACAACATAGTTTATCGCGTATCTTCGCGACACAGGGAAACATTGCGATCTGCCAGCGTTTGAAAGTTTTCAGCAGTCAGCCCTCAAGGCTTAGGTACCCCATGACTATGCCAATTAAGATCCTGATCCATAATTGGCATAGCCATGGGGTACCTGAGTAGGGTGCATGTAACACCTCAAAATCACGCTGTGTCGGTGACGCTATAAATGAAGGCGACCAGTAGATATATTTTGCATAATTTCAACGGTATATTTGTTTTCCATAGCGAATGGTGATGGAGGAAATAAATGTCGTTGTATGTTTTTACTTCAATTCATGTATTGTCCCCAAATGAAAATCCTGGCTACGCCCTACATGCGAGACAAACACGAGCTAACGGGGGGGGGGGGGGGGGGGCGGGGGGGGGCGAACGCCCCACCCCCCCCTTCTGTATCTGCTATTGACCAGAAGTAACGGATAAATTACCAAATAACGGGGACGTCATTTCGTAAATCCGGCGACGGAACAACGGCGACGTTTTTTTTTCTCAAGTGTGGCAAATAGTTGACAACATTGGTGTCATTAAATTGAGATCGGTCGGATATCACACATACATCTGCTATTTCGCAACCCGTCCCCCTTAGTTCTTGCCTGATGTTCCCTTCATGGGTTAACTTGAAGGGGGGGGGGGGGGCGTGTGACTGATTTTTAGCTCACTGAAAGGAGCTTAAATTGCCGTCCGTCGTGAACTTTACATTATCGACTTTTCTTCCCAAACTACTGGACCAAATTGAACCAAATTTGGTTGCACGTTCCTTATCATATGTCAATTCAAGTTTGTACAAATAACCTTGCCACGCTGACAAGGGGCACCAAAAGGAGCATTACTCTGATAGCACCCATACAGTTTTTTTTTAAATTAAAAAATCTTCTCCAGTACCATCATTTAGAATCTTTTGATATTTGGTATATAACATCTCGGGGGGCGGGGGTGGGGGGGGGGGTGGGGGGGGGGAGTTCATTCAGATTCAAGTTTGTTCAAATCAAGTCCATGCATGGGTTAATAATTGGGCTCCCTCTAGGAGCCCGAATTTTAACTTAGTGAAATATGAGGAAATTTCTTTAAAAATTTTTCATATTTGGTATGAATGCTTTCATATTTGGTATACAACATCTCTAGGGGAGTCAGATTCAAGTTTGTACAAATCGGATCCCTCAATTAATATTTGGGTTCTCTATTGGAGCCCAAAGTTTAACTTTATGTAATTTGAGGAAATTTCTTTAAAAATCTTCTTCTTCAGATCCACCAGTCAGAATTCTTTCATGTTTGGTATACAGCATCTATAGAGGGGCCAGATTCAAGTTTGTTCAAATCGGATCCCTGGGTTCATATTTGGGCTGCCCATGGGAGCCTGAATTTTAACTTAGTGCAATATGAGGGAATTTCTTTAAAAATCTTTTTCTTCAGATTCACCAGTCAGGATCCTTTCATATTTGGTATGCAACATCTTGAGGTGGGTCAGTTTCAGGTTGGTTGAAATTAGTTACCTGGGTAAATATTTTGGATCCCTGTTTGAGCCCAAAGTTTAACTTAATGCAACGTGAGGACATTTCTTTAAAAACCTCCTTCTTCAGATCCACCGGTCAGAATTCTTTCATATTTGGTATATAACATCTCAAGGGGGGTCAGGTTCAAGTTTGTTCAATTTGAGGCCGTGGTTTATTATTTGGGCTCTCTATGGGCAGGGGTGGGGGTGGCATGGGGAGTATGTTAGGTTCAGGTTTGTTCCAAATCGATTCCTTAGTGTTTTTCCATAAAATTTGCCTTTCACGACTTCATTCCTTTGCAGTGTTGATGAACCCTGCATAACTGAATGTGACCGCAAATACTTCTTTGAACCACTTTGGCGGATGAGCGATTATAATCGGGCCTCTTGTTTAGTCAAGTTGTAACGAAGTCAAGCTCGACTTATAGCTTAGTGAATGGCGGGCGGGCGGGCGGGCGGGCGGGCGGGCGGGTGGGCGTAAACAATTGATTTAAGGACGATAACTTGGTAATGGTTCGACCCACGATCATGAAACTCCATAGGTAGGTTAGCATCGGTGAGTGGAAAAACCCTATTTATTTTGGACTTTCTTGGTCAAAGGTCAAGGTTACAGTGGCCATGAACATAGTAAATTGTAAACAATTGGTTTCCGGGTGATAACTTTTCTATGGTTGAACTCACATTCATGAAACTTCATACGGCTTTCATGAGAGGAAGAAGCCTATTTATTTTGGACGCACTAGGTCAAAGGTCAAGGTCACGGTGACCCTAAACACACTGAATCAAAACAATTGGTTTCCGGATGATAACTTGATAATGGTTCGACCCACGTTCATGGAACTGTATAGGTAGTTTGGCATCAATGAGAGGATGAATCCTGTTTATTTTGGACTCGCTAGGCGAAAGGTCAAGGTCACAGTGGCCTTCAACATTGTAAATCGTAAACAATTGGTTTCCGGATGCTAACTTGACTACGGTTGAACCCACATTCATGAAACTTCATAGGTAGGTTGGCCTAGGTGAGTGGAAGACCCCTATATATCTTGGACTCGCTAGGTCAAAGGTCAAGATCACAGTGACCTTGAACATAATAAATCGTTGGTTTCCAGATGGTTTTCAGATGATAATTTCACAATGGTTCCACCGACGTTCATGAAACTTCATAGGTAGGTTAGCATTGTTGCAAGAAAGAGCCCTATTTATTTTGGAATCAGCAGGTCTAAGGTCAAGGTCACAGTGAAATTGGTTTCCGGACGATAAGTTGATAATGATTAAACCCACATTTGTGCTGTCACAACTCGACATTGGATTTGTGATCCTATCGGAATTATTATTTTTTTTTTTTTGGGGGGGGGGGATGTGCCCCCAGAACGCCCCCATGGCTTCGCCACCGTGCCCCCACTTGGGCAATCGTGATTAAGTGCCTTGCCCAATGACACAACGCAGTTACCCCTGCTGGGGGTCTAACTGTGGATCTCTCGGCTTGGTGTTAGTAGTAGATCATGTACACGATCGACCCACATTGGTCGGATCTCATGTGACGTCGTAGGCACATGGCCCAGTTACTTCATTTTTGGTTGTCATGGTAGCCCGCGTGAGCGCCATCTTGTGACAACATTCCCATAGTGATACCGATTTGTTGAGGTGAGACGAGTGTATGTCGTCCATTTTGTATATCTGAGACCGCCATCTTGGTTTCTATGGTAGCACATGGTTGCTATGTGACCCAAAACCTTCTAATAGGAAAGGGGTGTGTGCGACTGAATAGGAGTAAATTTAATTACAACAAACAACCCGACAATCCCTCTAAATAATCCAAAACTACCGAGACGGACTTAGCAAACCCCAATCTAGGGCTTATAATAGTAGAACGTAGTGCTAAATGAATGATGAGAGGTCTCATGTGGATAAATTCAAGTGAACTAGAATACATCGAATTACCACAAACATCCAGACAATCCCTCTGAACCATCAAAACAACTTTATTTGGCACGGATTCCTCAATTTTGGGCTTAAAAGAGTAGCATGCTGTGCTTTAACGTGCGTTTCCTGGTATGAGTGATTGTATTTGTTCGAATCCTTTGTAAAATTACCCAAATAAATCCAACAGTTCTTTTACTAGTGCGGATTTCCCACTAAATATTCGGTTTCTGTCTGTTGTCCATGAAAATTCTTCTTTTTGCCCAACAATAGACGCATTCCTTTGTATAAGAGTAACTTTGTTGTTTCGGATGTGCTCCATATTCTCGGTATTTTATCTACCCCGATATATTCTGTGGTTTATCCTTCTATTTCCTGGCCTGTTTTGCCTTTTACTGGTCCCATTTCTGCCTATCCCAACAGTCTTTTTTGTCATGGCCGTTTCTGTTTTTGCCTTTCCTGTGTATAACGAAGTCCTCTATGATCCTCAAACCCAAACTACAATCAAGTATTTATAGGTATTATTCGAACGACTCGAATCTTATCGAGCAAATAAGCTTTTGAGCAGTTACTGAAAAAATCATTGCTCGAACGACTCAAATCCCATTGAGCAAATGAGTATAGAAAGAGCGATTTAATTACGATTCTTAATGCTCATCGGGGTATAGGAGGATACTTATGACATGATGTAGTACTATATATACCTGATGGTAATTTAGCTCCAAGCATCTGGCCAGTTCTAGATCTCTCCGTGATCTTCATATCTTCAACACCACTACTACTCTTTTTCCCAATATTGCCATTGTCTGTCCTGTGATTAGCTTTTACAGTAGTCACCAAATCCTGTAGTCTACTTCCACTCTTGCAGCCTTGTATCATTACTAGCACTAGTACAGGCTTGCTAACCATCTCAGATTACTCGAACGACCAAAATCCCATCGAACAAATGAGCCATAGAGTAATTGCCTGAACGGGTGACTCTATGTACGACTTTTCTGCTCGTCTAGGTATTGATGGATGGGAAGGATTTTGGGAACTAACAACGTGATATAATAACCTCAGTTATTGAAATTGATATACAATTTTGGAATTGGATTTTAGAAGTGTTGTTAAACCCCTAATGAACCAATTTGCCATTGAATTGTGATCTTTTGTCCGTTTAAAAATGAAGGTTTGTTTTACTATAGCTTTTTCCGTCCAATTTCTTTTTCAAAATTTCTCGATTGCCGTATTTGTCGCCACATTAACTTATGAACATAAGTAGCATGTCAGGGGCTTTTGAGGTAAAGGTTGCAGGATCTCATTGCAGGATCTCATGTGACGTCATAGCCACGTGACGTAGTGGCGCCATGTTGTGTTGTCATGGTAACCCGCGTGAGCGGCCATGTAGTGACGTCATCTCCATAGTGATACGTGGTGTGAGTGCGCATGCGCAGCGCGTGTTGTTAGGGTGATACGTGTTTCCGTCGTCCATTTTGTATACTGGAGGCCGCCATCTTGGTTTCTATGGTAGCACGTGATTGCTATGTTACCCAATTGTTCTGCAATAAGGCGGGGTATGTTCGGAGGATGTGTTCCTTTGTAGAAGAGTAAATATAATTACCACAAACAACCCGACAATCTCTCCAAATCACCAAAATCCACCCGAACTTTTACTATTTCGAATTCTTCCAGAATTCTCTGCTTCTATCTATATATGCAATAGGTTTCCTCTACCTAGGGATGTTCCTTTGTTCTGGAGTATACTCCAGTAACGTAGAAGAGCCTATTAGTTGGAACAGTTTACCTTATTTTTACTATATTTAGCAATTTCTGGTCTATTCTTGTTAGTTCTAACCCTATTCCAAGTACTCTTGTTGTTTCATTTATCTAGATCCTATTTATAGAACATAACTAACCAATCAGATTGCTTCATTTCCCATAATCTGTATGCAGAGTTATCTCCCTTCTGTATAATGAAAGACTATACCCAATGGCCATATCACATGGAATCCCATTTTGGAAAACGCCCTTGGCTATGGGATCCCTTTTTGTCGTATGAGGCCATGAGGGCTATGTAAAAGCCCTAAATGAGTCCTCATTTATTATCCCTCATACCCTCATTGAATTTTGAGGTTATGAGGACCATTAAAAATCCCTCAATGAGGAAGAATTTACTACGACTCTTATCCTCATTTCAGTATTTAACAGGTATATCCTATGGAATCCCATTTTGGAAAACGCCCTTGGCTATGGAATCCCTTTTTTGTCGTATGAGGCCATGAGGGCTATGTAAAAGCCCTCAATGAGCCCTCATTTATTATCCCTCATACCCTCATTGAATTTTGAGGTTATGAGGACCATTAAAAATCCCTCAATGAGGCATAATTTACTACGACTCTTAGCCTCATCTCGGTATTCGAGGATACCTGACATTATATTATTTGAGGATACTAGTTGGAATTTACAGCCGGGTACTTCATACTACATCCGGGTACTTCTGTTGGGAAAGTAGATAAAAAACAAACAACAATATATATAACATTTCATTTTTATTCATGTATACAATTCAATGTCTCAAGGCATTTCTCTTTGTAGTTCTTCTTGCATGGGCTAACCATTTCATCTTCTTGTGGGTTGGAGCTTCTTCCCATCGCATGGCTAGGTTCTTGATAAAACACATTCTCTCATTTGATAACTTGGCTTTGTTGGTTGCTTTAATTTCCTGTCTGGCATCTTTGGGTTCCTCTTTCTCAAGCTGTTTCATAGTAGTAACTTCAGTCTTCTTAGTAGTAACTTCATTTGTGGTTTGAGTGGAAACATCTTTCTTAGCTTCAGTAGTAACTTCATTCGTAGTGGTAACTTCATTCTCTATGGGAGCTGGCATCTTTTTCTTGACTTCAGTAGAAACTTCCTTCTTAGTGGTAACTTCTTTCTTTATGGGAGCTGGCATCTTTTTCTTGACTTCAGTAGAAACTTCGTTCTTAGTGGAAACTTCTTTCTTTGTGGGAGCTGGCATCTTTTTCTTGTCTTCAGTAGAAACTTCGTTCTTAATGGAACCATCTTTCTTTGTTTCTGTAGAAACTTTGTTCGCAGTAGTAACTTCGTTCCTGTTTGTATTGGGAGTCAGTTCTTCTGTCTTTATTCTTTTGTTTACTGATCGGACAGTAGCCACACATCTTTGTTTCTTTCCACCAACATCCATGTCTAGATTTTTTCTCTTGGCTGCATTTACCACACGATTCACTTGGGTCAGTTCCTGGGAAGTCAGCTTTAATCCAGCATCATTCTTGAAGATCTGTATATGTAAGTCATCTTTGAATCTGAGCACTGTTGTTGACACAGACATCTTCACTCTTCGACGTTCAAAACGGAAATGAATTTATTTTTATACCAACACTCCTTTTATACTTTTCTAATCGTCTTCTTCTTCTTCATCATCATCTACTCGGAATGAGTAGTTTGTCATAAGGTTGTCGAACAGAAATCTTCGCTTTTCCAAGGCATATTTCTGGGATTCTTCAAAGTCAAAGTCCTCTTCTTCACGAAGACGCTTGGCAGTTTCTTGAATTTTCTTGTGAATTGCGTCGTTGCAAAAATGTCGAATGTACACAAGGGTATGAATGTATTTCTCACTAATGGCTTCTCTAACATTCTTTTGAAGTGCTCTGTTTGCTGTTTCAACTGCATCTTCACTATCCATTCCATCTTCGATATATTTGTTCATGAGGTTGTCAAAATCGTTTTGGTATTTGTCAAAGGCACTTTGAACGATACCTCCCATCATAGAAACGTCTTCTTCCTCTTCTTCGTCTTCTTCTTCTTCATATTCCATATCTTCTGATAGTTCCGACGATTCATCAGAGTCCGAATCTCTTGACCAGTGTTTTGGTGCACAGCTGGATTGCATTGTGTCCGCTCTTTTCGAAGGTCAGATAACAAATAACAAATTTCTTATGAGCACGACCCTTTTATAGGATATCGGACAGTGCATTGATTACGGGTTTGATCAACTTTCCTAAAAACCCTCCTTTCTGTATGATCCGTCTTCTTTTCCGATACGATAGTTCTGTCTTTGGTGAGGCAATTCTCCTTATTTCGTACTTGTGTGGAATCAGCTTTGCTCTCTCAGATTTGGTTATAGGTACTGCGCCCGTCAAGATGTTTGAGGCACAATCACATAAACATTGTATCAAATCATCACTAGCCATCTTCAGCATAGTCTTGGCTTCATATCGATCCGCATCAGAGAGGATTCGCAGTGTATCTAAATTTCTTTCTAATCTTGTAGTGTTGCTCGATGTTTCCGATTTCCTCATAGGGCAGTAAGCATTCTCGTGTCTGTGCATGTTGTCTGATCTGGAAAAAGGCCTTTTCGCAATATCTGCAGCAATGGACTTTCATGACTTCACTCTTTCGTGGTCGTAGAACAAATGAATTTATTTTCACACCAACACTCCTTTCATACTTTTTTCAGAGCTAGGACTGGGTTGATAAGCGCCGAGAGAAAGGAACTCTTTCGCAATATACATCTTTTGATATCTGGAGAAATTCCATCATCTGTTAGCGGCTTCAATACATGTTCCTATTTTCGCAGGTCATCAAATTCAGCTAAATTCAGTGGTATCTTATCTTCGAGAATGTTGGTAGCACATTTACATAAACAGGTAATCAAATCTTCATCAGCAGCACGTAGAACGGCATCGATTTCCACCCTATCGGCATCCCGTAAAAATTCTAAAAGTGCTTTATTCTGGTCAGTCAGTCCAGTATCTCTCTCCTCTTCTGTTCTTCTTGGACAGTAATGTTCTTCATGCCTACGAGCACTGAATGATCTGGTAAACATCTTCGTACAATATCTGCAGTGGAGCCGATGATGGTTCTTCTGCCGTCTTCTGGCAATATCCGATCTTGAAAATAACTTGGAACAGTATCTGCATCGAACTGGTAACATGTCTTCACTCGACGACGGTCAGGACACAAATGAATTTATTGAATGAATGAAAGGTTTTAGCGCGCCGAAGGCGCGCAGGGACGATGTGGGATTTACAAATCCCTTGCGACCCGGTTAGCCTTATTTTATTTCACTTGGATCTTGGATCACACAGGCCTAGCTTTCCTATTGCCTCAAATGGGGTCTGAAGGGGTATGCACGCGGTTAGAATTCCTGGCAGTTTGCATTGGAGTGATAGATTGTCAAGACCAAACCATCAAAGCCATTAAGACTATTGGAGAGTGGGCTCTATTCGGTTCCAGCTTGGCGATGGTAGAGGTTTGAGTCCCACCATGGTGGCGAGCCAGAATATAATGTTGTGCGATGGCAATTTTAAGGGAAAAGGAAAAAAGAAAACCAAACAGCAACGCCGGTTTGGTAGCGGCCCCGGTATATGACCATAGCGGTTACAAAAAAGGAATGGAGAAAGCTCCAACAGTTTAGTTTGAAAAAAAAACCGGGAGTCATCCATCAAGCCTTCTGGGAGATAGGATGCCGTATGTGATTTTGAGGTATCTGGTTATCCTTCGGGAATTCCAAATGACCCCCCCCCCCCCAAAAAAAAAAAAAAAAAAGCCCTTAAAAGGGCTGTTTGCTGGCAAGATTGTTTCAATCCTTGCCTTGGTCTTGTTAGGTTTTCTGCACATCTTTGCTTGAGGATTGTTTCAATCCCTCATAGTATGTCATTCAGTTTGGTCGTGTGTCTGATGAGATAGAGGAGGGAGAAAAGATAGAGAGCTGGAATTTATTTTCGTGCCAACACCCTTTTTATACCTTTCCCAACAGAAGTACCCGGATGTAGTATGAAGTACCCGGCTGTAAATTCCAACTAGTATCCTCAAATAATATAATGTCAGGTATCCTCGAACACCGAGATGAGGCTAAGAGTCGTAGTAAATTATGCCTCATTGAGGGATTTTTAATGGTCCTCACAACCTCAAAATTCAATGAGGGTATGAGGGATAATAAATGAGGGCTCATTGAGGGCTTTTACATAGCCCTCATGGCCTCATACGACAAAAAAGGGATTCCATAGCCAAGGGCGTTTTCCAAAATGGGATTCCATAGGATATACCTGTTAAATACTGAAATGAGGATAAGAGTCGTAGTAAATTCTTCCTCATTGAGGGATTTTTAATGGTCCTCATAACCTCAAAATTCAATGAGGGTATGAGGGATAATAAATGAGGACTCATTGAGGGCTTTTACATAGCCCTCATGGCCTCATACGACAAAAAAGGGATCCCATAGCCAAGGGCGTTTTCCAAAATGGGATTCCATGGGATATGGCCATTGGATATAGTCTTTCATTATACAGAAGGGAGATAACTCTGCATACAGATTATGGGAAATCAAGCAATCTGATTGGTTAGTTATGTTCTATAAATAGGATCTAGATAAATGAAACAACAAGAGTACTTGGAATAGGGTCAGAACTAACAAGAATAGACCAGAAATTGCTAAATATAGTAAAAATAAGGTAAACTGTTCCAACTAATAGGCTCTTCTACGTTACTGGAGTATACTCCAGAACAAAGGAACATGCCTAGGTAGAGGAACCTATTGCATATATAGATAGAAGCAGAGAATTCTGGATGAATTCGAAATAGTAAAAGTTCGGGTGGATTTTGGTGATTTGGAGAGATTGTCGGGTTGTTTGTGGTAATTAGATTTACTCTTCTACAAAGGAACACACCCTCCGAACATACCCCGTCTTATTGCAGAACAATTGGGTAACATAGCAATCACGTGCTACCATAGAAACCAAGATGGCGGCCTCCAGTATACAAAATGGACGACGGAAACACGTATCACCCTAACAACACGCGCTGCGCATGCGCACTCACACCACGTATCACTATGGAGATGACGTCACAACATGGCCGCTCACGCGGGTTACCATGACAACACAACATGGCGCCAGTACGTCACGTGACTATGACGTCACATGAGATCCTGCAATGAGATCCTGCAACCTTTACCACAAAAGCCCCTGACATACTACTAACATACATGTGTGGTTCTGTATTTTTGCATGTCGCTGTACAACACGTTTTGGCAAATTGTTATATTTCACATAACCGCTGCTATTTATGCGATATACACCACATCTTTCCTGAAAAATCTTTGCTTGGGGCCTGCAATATTTACCGAAATTAACAATATTGGGTGTGCACCATTACGTGTCACGTATTTTCATATTAGTAATAACATGATTGTTGTCAGGCATCATGATTCATTAGCGACCCTGCAGCAATGATGAACAGCCCTTGGGCTTATTAACGACCCTCGACTTCGTCTCAGACCGTTAATAAACCCTCGGGCTGTTCATCATTGCTGCAGGGCCGCTAATGAATCATAATGCCCTCCAAAATCATGTTATTGTTATATTGAGTTATGTGAGGTTTTTATACCACATTTCATTGCTGTCAAGAATATATACACTAAAAGATAATGACAAGGTTTGAAGAACATGCGTGTCTTCGGTTCGTAGGTTCTTTCTCTGCGGATTCCAATAGTGAGGGTCAATATTTGTATTTTCTCGCGTTTCGGAAAATAGCGAGAAAATATTGTCTTGTCGGCGCTGCTTGTGTTAAACTTCAAATTAGTATATGGTTTGAAGCATGGGTTGCAGATTTTAAGTGAGTCGTTTATTCAGAACGTTTTGCTCATGAGTTGACGTCATTTTGTAACGGTTGTCTTTTTGTTTGTTTTTTTTTTTTTTTTGTTATTTTTGTTGTATACTGGTCAATTCTAGGCAAGTTCCAGTGAGGAGCAGACGTGTTTCTGTGTTTGAAATTTTTGTTTTTGTTTCTTGTTTCAAAATAGATAAGGACGTTGAAAATTCCATTACTTTAAGTTCATGAGGCAGTTAGAAATATGCAAAGCAACTTATTAACTCATCTGAACAAGTTGATAGATAGGGGCTAAATTATCGGCATTTGAGGAGAGAGTAAATAAAAACCAAAAAAAAAGAGCTTACGACTCCCAGATTTCCTAAATAGAAAGTTTGTCGACAGAGCAGTATAAATTTAGAAAAACTGGAAATGAAATTCATCACAATCACAACGTGAAAATACTTCATAAAATGAAAGAAGCCAAATCAGACCTAGACAGTAATGACAGCAACTCGGCGGAAAGAGCTACACAGAATCTAATAGAAGGTATTCAGATCGTACAACATAGACAAAAGATGATTCAGTTAGCAAACATGTCAGAGAACGGTTGGAAAACAGTGGAGAAGTATAGGACGCATCAGCTCGCCGACGATTCGAAGGATAAAAAGCGTGTTCGTAAGGCTGAGAGCTTCGCGAAAAGTTAAAGTGGACGGGTTGAAAAAAGCATCCAAATCTCGTAGATATTCACCGCTTACAAGTGCACCTACACAACGGAATTCTACAAATAATTATTCTTTAGCCCCCCCCCCCCCTCCCCTGGATCTTCAAAAAGACGTGGTCTCTGTCTCTCATGTGACAAGGCTGGTCATTGGCGAGCCGATTGCTGGATGTCATCAAAATCTCAAGGAGGCAATATCACGGCTCAAATGATAAGTATATTTCCTTCTGTTGATATCTGTTTTCAGTTGGACAATAACATTATCGGGTGTCCTGAACAAAAGTCTGTTACGACACGAGGCCGATGAGTCATGTGTCGTTTTTCAGAATCATGCGGGAACTCGGTCAGCTTGTTTGGGTGCAACAAAGAGCGATGTACCGTTAGCCGATAACGGGACTTATTTACCGTTAAGCGAAACAGCTACTGGCAATTGTTCTCCGGTTGGCCGGCTGAAAGACATTAAAACATGGAAACAGCCGGGGCTTGTTATTCTGTATTCACTGTTATTTACCAAGTTTACAGTCTTCAGTTCCTTAACGTCCATTCCCCTGTTCATTTAGGAAATAATAAATCATCTTTCGACAACCCTAAAGTAGTAGACACAGACTTATTAACAGATTTGTTAAACGGGTGGGGATGGGTGTATCAAAGGTCGTAGACCGTCCAACAGTCGTTAACCCTTTAACAGTAGCTTTCAATAAGGCAGGAAAGGCGTGTTTAGTTTTAGATTGCCGGCATCAGAATTTTCAACTTTACAAGTTTAAATTTCGGTCACAGGACGCCTCAATAGCATGTTCCACATTTTGCCAAGACGATGTTTTGTTCAAATTAAGTCGGCATACCACCGTATCCCGATTTCCGATGGTCATCGTAAATATTTAGGTTTTCAGTGGAGACTCTTCCTTCTTTGTCTTCAATGTTTTACCTTTCGGCATTTCAACAGCCGCATATATTTTTACTTAAGTCACCAGAGAAGTTTTAAAATTTTGGAGAAGCTCAGTCCTGACAGGTATCATGTATCTGGATGACGGTTTAGGCGGTGGTTCAGATCGTCATGAATCTCGTTGCTTGAGCAGGCGTGTACAAAAAAGATCTCAAGGAGTTTGGCTGTTTGGAAGCAACCGATAAATGTACATGGGATCCAAGTGCCTGCTTATCCTGGTTGGGGCTCGAGTGGGACATGGAGTCTGGCAAGGTTTTAGTATGGCCACTCAGATTGTTAAAGCTTAAAGACTCTTTAGACTGGTTCCACAGCAGAATTTGTAAAATGTTTTTTGTTTTTTGTTGTTTTTTTTTTTTTTGGGGGGGGGGGTTAAGGCGAGAATTCTAGCTGCTTTGGTAGGACAAATAATATCTTTGCAGTTTTCATTCGGGAAAGTGGTAAGGCTTAGAACTCGCACTTTGTATTTTTGTATTTTGGGTTGAGCTTCTTGGGATTCATGTGTTTTGTTGAGTCATGACACCATTGATGAAATTGATTTTTGGCTAGCTAATTATAACCGACTGAACGGCACAGGTCTCGAAATGTCAAGGAAACCTAGTTACACAATATTTAGTGTCACACGAAGGGTTTGGTGGTTATGTAGATGGACTGGAAGCTCCGAATTTTTTGGTACATGGTCAGAAATTGAATGTGACAAAAGTTCCACGTGGAGAGATCTGGAGGCTCTGAACGGAGGTTGTAACAGTTTAGCTAATCGTCTTGAAGGGCATTCTGTGACTTGTTGTACAGATAATCAAAATGTCGTAGGTATAGTTCACAATGGCCGTAGAAAGCCTAATTTGCAAAGTGTTGCGTTTGACATTTCTCATACGTGTACTGAATATGGACTGAGTTTGTTAACAGTGTTATTACAGGGCGGGCTCTCTGAGCCGCCGAACAAATAATGATGATTGGGAGGTCGACTCCGCAGTGTTTGAGAGTTTATCCAAATTATAGGGGCCGTATGACGTGGATAGGTTAGCTACATCATATAACGCCAAATGCGAAGTATTCAAATCGGCGTTCGTTTGTTTTGGTTCTTCGGCTATAGACGCATTCGAGGTGTCATGGTTTCAATTCAATACCTGGTTGGTTCAGCCGCCTTCTTTAATTCTGAAATGTATCACGAAACAAAGAACAATAACGCCAAGGGAACGGAAGTCGTACCAAAGTGTAAATCAGCTCCTTTCTGGCCACATTTGACAGAAGACGGAGATGATTTTCTCCCCATGGTTAAAGATTTTCTGAACTTAGGTAAACACAGTGTTGTTCGCAAAGTTAGAGACAAGAATGGTATTTTTGGTCAAATGCCTCTGTGATTTGATATGCTTGCCTTGACAATTGAATCATAAGGTAGCTTTGGAAATGTGATATTTTGCATACATGGCATGTTATTAGATAGCTTTTATTAAATTAAATTTGATATACTTCTAAGACAAAGTTTTTTTTTCTCTAACAGGTTGCCAGCTGGAGTCAAACCTCGCAAAATTAGTTTCGCAATCCGGGTTGCCTTTGAACGACGAAACGAAATGTGTATCTCGCAGCATGGCTGGGTATCTTTTAACTTCGTGGGCTTTCAAGACGTCAGTTAAGTACTTTTCTTCCTTTTCAAAATGGAAATCATTCATCGAACAGAGAGGAGGAGTGGTTCTACTAGGTCAGCCTATTCAATGTGCCGTATACTTGACTGTTTGTTGGACTCGGGTTTTTCTTATAATGTTGTGTATTCCGCCATGTACGCTATCCGTTGGGTGCACGAAACTTCATGGGATGGACGATCCCACTCAGAACTCTTTCATATCTAATATTGTGGAGAGTGCGAAAAGGCATTCCCAAAAGAACAGTTGTAAACAAGAACCAGTAACAGAAGAAATGCTTATTGAACTTTGTGATAAATATCTCGACTCTCATGATCTAGCTACAGTTAGGGACTTAACTAGGATTGTTTTGGAGTTTTCGGGATTCTTAAGGTTCGATGAAATAGTTTTCATACAACGGTCTGATTTATTTATTTATTCATTAAGGTTTAACGGCACTTTAACAGCCAAGGTCATGTCATGTAGTTGGCAGTTTTACGGTGGAGGAAGCCGGAGCACACGGAGAGAACCACCGTCAACGACGAGCAGCTGCAAGCTCCCCAACATCGTAATCCCGCACTGTAGCACAGGCAGGGTTAGATTGTTTGAAGACATGCGCACCATTGACGTGTAGTACGCCTTAGTACACGGCGTCATCGTGCCCCCATGTGGACAATCGGGATTAAGTGCCTTGCTCAAGGAAATGGTATGATTTAAAATTTTATGATTCATACTTTATTTATTTATTTATTGGTTTTTAAGGTCGCATGCTTAAGCACAATGGCTAATCGTGACCATGACAGTTTTACGGGTGGATGAAGCCGGAGGACCACAGAGAGAAACACCGAGCATCTGTCAGCTCCCCAACATTCTAACTATGTTCAAGCTCCGCCCAAGCTGTACGGTGCAGTACGCCATAGTATACGACGTCAGCGTGTCCCCATGTAGGCAACCGGGATAAAGTGCTTTGCCCAAGGACACAACGCGGGTCGTCCCGAGCGGGGATCGAACTCGGGACCTCTAGCATAGAAGTCCAACAGTCTACCGCTGAGCCAACGTGTTCGATTCATACTCGAGTATCAACATCTCCAAAAGTAAGACAAATCAAAATAGATATGGAAACGAAGTATTAGTCTCGAATAGCAGTTCAGTCGCGTGTTCTTATGCGATGCTTAGGCGATATCTTGATCTGGCAGAATTAACAGAATCTTCGGAATATTTTTTAATTAGACCATTGTTCAAAATAAAACATTCTAGTAAACTAATATACAAGAATAAACGACTCAGCTACACGCGGGCTAAAGAGTGTTTAATGGGCAGGCTCAAAACAGTTTCTGGCAATCTAAACATAGGTTTGCATTCTTTGAGGGCCTGTGGAGTCACTGCTACTGTCAGTGCAGGGGTAGACGACAGATGCTAGAAAGGCAGGGCGGGTAGAAATCAGATTCTGCTATAGATGGTTATGTTACGGAGTCACTTTCTATATACATCTAATGCGCTTGAAGCTGCGCCTCGGAGGTGGAGTGATGCTCAGATCATCCCGTGCGTTGTGTAAGCCTTTACCCAACGTAACGACCAAAACCGGCTAGCGCGATTCACAAAAATCGCGAATAAATTTTCATTATTTTTTCATTTTTTATCTCAAAAACATAGGTCAGGACCCCTCTGTGGAACGAGCTCGTCGAGCTCGTTCCAATGAGGGGTCATAACCTATGTTTTTGAGACAAAAAATGAAAAGAATTAGTTTTCCAAAAAGTTTGTTTGCATGTGTCGTCTTCTTTTCGTGTTAGGTAAAGGGTTAAGTTCTGATTCTGTGAGGAATTGAAATATACAATCACAGGAGCGTAAAAAACATTGCCAACAAACATGGATTTGTCAGTCGTAGAATTATCAGAACGGCTTGGATTAACATTCACTGGTACCGCTGGTAAAGCCGCCACAGAATCGTTTGTAACAGCAGCTGGAATACAGGAGCTTACTCTGGATTCAGTTGTTGACGGCGAATCGACAAGATGTTCTGACACAGACTCATTCCCCGATAAGATTTGGGAATTTTTACGGCTTTGTTCAGGATTCACGTTAGAATAGTTCAATGAACTGTTAATATTCTTTTGGCCGGAGATTTGGACAATTTCATGAGCTGGTTCATGTGAATCTGCCAGGCTCTCGACAAGATGTTTCCAAACGCTGTATGGGGTAAATCGTTTGCCTGTTTCAACTTCAGTCTTGCATCATTGATTTCATAGTCGAGTAAATGTAGTTTTGTCCAAGAGCATTTCTTTTATACCCGCTTTTACCTTTCGTCCAACCATGATGATTTATTGCCAGAAAAAATGGGCTGTCCGGCGCGTTCATGCTTTCAGGTCGTTTCTCCACAAAAGGTTTGTACAGAGTCCCGGGATCTCTAACTGGGTCATCAGTCTCATACGCCCCGGATTTTGTCTTGTGAATATCACGCGGGTTTACCCCATTCCTAGTTTTCGTCTGCCTCTCCTGAGTGTAAACGACGTACATTTTGTTGTCTCATTCTGTGTCCTTTCTGAGGTCCAGATCACTCTAACGAAACGCACGAGTCTCTACACCACACCTGTTCTCATTCCAATGCAATGTGCACATCAACCACATACTATGCATAAGAGATTTTGGTGTATGGGGTCCAAGAACTTTGGCTTCGTAGAATTTTTCTAGGTCCAGATTTGACAGTGGATCGGATGCCCTGGCCTTGTTGCCCTTACCAGTCGATTTGAGTTGTTTTCGTTTATTTTTCAAAGTTTCTCTGCAAGGATATAATTGATAATCGTTTACTAGTGACACGGGCTACATTTTGCTTCTATGGTAACGACCAAGAGAAGACATTAGGACACATAGTGACACCGGTTCATATTCTGAGCGACCCTTCTTCATTACTGATAAGAAGAACGTTGAAAGGGTGTCACATAATTATTTCGTTGGTATAATGTCATGGTATATGTGATCTCCTCTAGCAGAAAGAAAACTCCTGAAAAGATGGACATCATACATGGTTTTATTTCTTGTATTTTCATTGTGCTGGTGTTCATTAAAGTCATTTACTTGATCACTTGTTACAATGTTGGAAAACCTTGAACTTTGGAGTGTTGAGATAATTGTTGTGACTTGGCTTTCATCACTACAGTTAAAACTAGAAGTCCTGTCACGAATAGTGCGCTTATCTAGGCTAAATTGCGCGTTGGAATTGCGCGCAATTGCCATATCGAATTTCATCCAAAGCACGACAGGTTCTCCTGGTTACTCATAGCAAACACATGCAATGTTTCTGCCAATGGACCTCCGGGTTACCCGGAGGTCCATTGGCTGGAACATTGTCTGTGCACAGGCCATATGCACAGAATATGACAGCTTTAATTGGGTCATGACGCGCACATTAACGCGCATATCAACGTGCTATTTGTGCGCATTTCATGACAGGACTTCTAGTTTTAACTGTAGGACCTGCATCCAATGTAGCAGAAGCTAAATCAGTACCACCTATATCCCAGGCTATAGTAAGTAAACTTTGCAGGAGTGTGTAATAGTACACTAGTAGGGTTAACTTCAGTGTTGGAATCACCAGAGTCTACATTCCAATCAAGAGTAAACAGCTCTGTCAAATCTCGTTTGTAGAGAACATATATTCCAATAAAATCCTTAACGGCATCTCCCGTGCAACTGTAAAGTCACTCATATCACCCATCGAAATTCTTAACAAGATTTCGAATTTCTAGACATACACGAATCACAATACAAGGGGTGGGGTGATCTCTTATCAAAAAAGTAGAACAATTTCTAAATTGTCCCTTCGTTTAGTGCGCAGTGATATCGAATTCAAAGTGATGCCCGAAGCATGACGTCGTTTTTCAAGAGCGCTTCGTCATCTAGGATGCTACTGAGGAATATTTCTCGATATCTATCGAGTCGATGGATATTGAGAAATATCATTTATATAATCATTTATATAATCTGCGATAATTTCACGGGCTAGCATATAATAAATTAATGCTATTTGCATTTTGCTGAATAAATAAATAAATAAATAAATAAATAAATAAATAAATAAATAAATAAATAAATAAACCAATCAAACAGTTGGGTTGAAAATAAACCCAAGTCAACTGGGTTGAGTGAATATAAACCCAATTGGGTACAGTTAAAACTAGAAGTCCTGTCATGAACTGTGCGCTTATCTAGGTTTAATTGCGCATAGGAATTGCGCGCAATTGCCATATCGAATGGCATCCAAAGCACGAAAGGTTCTCCTGGTTACTCACATCAAACACAGGCTATATTTCTACCAATGGACCTCCGGATTACCCGGAGGTCCATTGGCTGAAACATTGCTTGTACACAGTCCATACGTACAGACTTTGATAGCCTTACTGTGGTCCTGACGCTTAGATTAACGCGCAGATCGACGTGCTATTTCTGCGCGTTTCTTGACAGGACTTCTAGTTTTAACTGTACATATTTACCCAACCCAGTTGATTTGGGTTTAATTTTACCAATCCACATCAATTGGGTACATATTCACCCAACCCAGTTAATTTGGGTTGACCTTTAACTCAACGGATTTTAGAGTGTATCGATAGGCTTGCACCTCGTGTGTAAGACACAAATCCTATATTTAATCCATAAAGCATTTTTCTTTTAGGTAGATTTTGGATCGATGGAGAAGATATATTTGGAAATGTTTCGATGATTTCATGGACAGGAAACCCAGTAGCGTGGATAGGACCGTACAACTTTGACACCACTGGTGGCTGCCTATATTTGGATGGGAACTATACTATGATCTCAAATTTTACGATGCAGGGTGCGCTGTGGCAAATAAGTTTGTTTGTCAAATACATTAGAGATTGATCATCATTGTCAGTGCAATCATAGCTATTTCAAAAAGAGACAAACACAGAAAAACAAACTCAGTTGCCGGTCGTTATTTGAACGTGATATTGTGCTTTCCTAATCACAGTCGACACGAATATAATTGTCGAACTGACATCTACAGTTAAAACTAGAAGTCCTGCCATGAAATGTGCATAAATAGCACGTCGATCTGCGCGTTAATCAACGCGTTATGACCACAGTAAGGCTATCAAATTATGTACATATGGCCTGTGCACAAGCAATGTTTCAGCCAATGGACCTCTGAGTAACTCGGAAGTCCATTGGCAGAAACATATCCTGTGTTTGCTACGAGTAACCAGGAGAACCTGCCGTGCTTTGGATGCCATTCAGTATGGCAATTGCGCGCAATTCCTATGCGCAATTAAGCCTAGATAAGCGCACAGTTCAAGAAATGACTTCTAGTTTTAACTGTATCTTAGATTTGATAGTGTACTCTGAAGTGAATTGAATGTCCATCCGAAATACTTTCCAAGAAATACTATTCATTCTTTTTCTTTCTTTTATTTTAATATGCTTGTTGTGTTTGTCAGACGTCGTTCCCCAACTGATTTCTCTTGTATTCAAAAGATAAGCAGTTCTTTTGGAAGCCTGTGTTGATATACTACGGCCGCACTGGACACGTCACGCTAGTTCCACGGGTGAGCAATATTTCCACGGTCGCAATAATATTAGATTCCCAACACTAATTATAGAAATAATCATCAACAAATCAATTACTGAAGCACCGGGTACTATTAGTTACCGAAGGCCTCATGGGATACGGCTGGCTTCGGGTAGGTAAAAACCCGTACCACGTGACACGGGGTAAAGAATTTATCTATTGACTTTCCGTTTTAGAAGTACAATCTATTTCACACACAGCATTCGATTTTTTATCTTCCATTCTTGAGCCATACAGGTTTCTGTGGAATTTTTGTGCAAAAGAGTTTTTGTGAAAATATACCGATATGACTTGTATAAAAAGATTATTATGTATGGACAATTTGTAGATTTCGGAACGAGGCTTCCACTGGTTATGGGAAATTTGTCAGTGACTGGGCGGACGTATCGTGGGTTTCTATGAATATGGTCTCATACCACGTATCTATCAACCAATCAAATCGAAAAATTCACTTTAGTCAATAGATAAAGCCTGGTCTCGCCATGCCATGTTATAGCATTAGCTGCTGAGATGGCGTTAAGCACTAATAAATAAATAAATAAATAAATAAATAAATAAATAAATAAATAAATAAATAAATAAATAAATAAATAAAAAACAGCCTGGTGCTTCAGTAATTACAATTTCGCTGATGATGATTTTTATTACCTGCTAAACACATGTGTTTTCATCACTGCCCACATGTGGATTAAGCGACTGTATTGTAGTTTGGTCCAAAATATCTAGAACATTTTTAAATAGAACATGAATAAAGCACACTGCAGAAGTGCAGTAGTTCAATGAATGTGTGCGGACATTGGACACATGGCACGTATTAATTTACTTACTTGCATCCAGATGTACTCGTACATAAACATGCCGCGACACACATGCAAAAAGGAAACGAAAAATCGAAAACTATTGGAATTATTTGAACGAATATTGGAATCCTAAAATTTCATTTGGCCACTATGAATGAACATTTTCTACTGCCTGTTGTCGTGGCAAAGATAATTCCGTCAGCAAGCATCTAAACATATGATCGTTCACAGGGATATCGTTCCCGCGACAACTGGCGACTCTCCATTTACACAAAGCGTCGAATAGAACAGAAGTTCTCACCTCCCTCGGTAAAATACGACGAAGGTGAGGCCGAAAGTTCGGCCGGGGAGGATTATCATAATCCCTGATGGGTACGGGTGTGGGATGGGAAAATCTCACCCGAGGGCAAGATATTTGGGCCAGACACGAGGCACACCCGTATTAATCAGGGATTATTTTTCTCCCCAACTATACAACGGTTACGTTAGCCAGAGGTAATCGGCGGTCACGTGCTGATATAATCCACTCATTTGGTATTCGTTGTTTTGAAAAACTAATGACACCATCGGAAACAGCATGCAAAAGTTATGTATATACCAAAGGTATATACCACGAAATCAATTAGGAACGGTGGCATCTTGGGGTCTAAAGAGTTTTAGAGCATCAAACTTTGATCACACGGCATTCTGATGACGTCAATATGAATTAGTTGGTAGCAAAAAACTGATGTGATATGCATAACGTCATAATAACGTTACAAATATATAACGTCACGTGAGTGGGGTGGGATACATCTGTCTCTTCCTGTTATCTCACCCTGAACAGTCGAATGTTACACGTGCAGTGGGGGGAGAAACTAATATCGCCAGTTAGATATCATCGACGAGGCATTGATTGGGCTCGGAAACCCCAGAATGTGCGGTTTCCCCAGACATAATCGCGACAATTTTCCGGACCTTCAATAAGGGGTATACCTAAACCCCAACCCCCACCCCCACAAACCTAACTCACTACTATGAATGATACGGTGTGTAATACCAATAATGGTAACAGAAAGTAATCTGAGAATCAACAACAATATTTCGAATTTAACTATTCTAAAATTTAATAACAAAAATGGTTTTGAAATGAAAATGATATACAGCATCTTTTACATTTAGTTTACACGAATGAAAAACATTATTATTACTTTCCAAAGTGTGATTTACTGGGATTTCCGGGTTTGATTATAAACGATAACTTCACAAGGGAATTATGCAATCAATAATTGTGTCATGTATCCGCCCACGCAAAAGAAGACGCTTTGCCGTGGGTGTAATGGGGGACTCCTTAACTTCTTGTACCGCCATTAATATCATTAATATAGTCGGTCGCGGTACAGTCATTAACACATTAACACACTGAAGTTTTTTTTTTTTGTTTGTTTTTGTTTTTTTTTTATCTCATCCGCTCTCAGTGATCGCAGCTCAGTCCTCACCGTCGTTACAGCTTAGAAAAACAAAACCAAAAAAATCCTCAATCCATTGATACTTTCTCCAGCATTTTATTGTTTCTGTACACATATTGCCTCACACTTTTCCACTTTTTGTGTGAAGCTCACTGAACCAATAATAACAACCATGCGAATACAGCTAGTTTCGTCGTGAGCTCAAATGCCAAAAGCTAAGAAACGCATTGTAATCTTCAGCAATTGAAAATGTGTGTCACTAGTTGATTGTCTTATCGTTGACACAGTCGTGTGTTTTCATTCGACAGTGAAGTCCGTGCAGCTCTGACTCCTTCAGAATAAAAATGACAGTTGATGCTCGGATTGTCAAACATACAGCAAATTGACTCTAGTCCATCGTGGCCACTTGTTAAGGTGATTCTAAAGTCATGGCTGCCAACATGGAAGCCAGAAACACAGAAAAATGTGAACATTTCATTGAACAATAACTTGGCAACGAATCAGCCTTGCCCTTGGATACCAGGGTTGGGGGGAATGGTCATATCACATAGAACGTGATGGGACCCGCAAAATATGCATTTAACAAATTTACGAGTCATTTGGAGACATTAGAAAATGTGTACTGTCAAAAAGTCGGAAATGGCGTGGGCAGGATTTCAAAAAATAGCGAGACGCCTCACCTTCCAATGAACAACCAACGTGAGCTATCAATAATGTACTGCAGCAGTTGAGTCTTAATTTTTAATAAAACACATCGAAGATAAGACTAAGCACGTTGTCAACCTGGGTCGTTTCAGTCTCAAAAGTGTCCGCCATGTTTACGGTGGGAAATTCAAAACACTGAAGGTTGTGGGCAACATTACGACAAAACATCTCGCCATATGTCCCGTAAATACTCGTGACAATGCCACTGCTGAAATTCTCATTATCGATATATCTCAAGGGAAGCAGACTAATAGAGGCAAATTGCATTGATTGTCTGTTCTATGTAAATATTCTTCCCTCACCAACTGAAGCAATAAATTTGTTTACATGGATCGACCTTGCCATTAATTTGTATTCATGCGCCAAAATTACCAATAGAGAACAAAAATTTCAATTTTCTTTAATTAACAAAACGGTGACCTATAGTGGAATTAGAAAACCATGTTGTATTCTTTCGTTGTTGAACTATTCGCAAACTGGTTGCTTTTTCACATCTTTTAATCGCAAATCGGGGGAACTATTGTTCGTCATGTAATATTGATGGTTAACTTTATTGGTCTGTCATTCGGTCTGGTTTCGGTCTGGTTTCGGTGAGTTCCAGAAATAATGCTCCCGATTTTGCGATCTGGTGTGATTTACTTTGCGAATCATTGTAAATGGTGTATTTCGTTAAATTTGTTTGCAATCCACAAAGATCATCGATAATTTCGAATAATCTGTGGGCTATTAGACTCATGCCTGCAAGTATTTGTTGATCGAAGTTGTTGTCACCGGAAAGTCACATGCGTTGGTAAGTCGCTTGTTCAAAGTGCGAAAAATAATATTTTTTCTTTCTATCCACCCCACTAGACCTCCTAATCACAAATGAAATATGACAGAAGTATGAACATGAAATTTTTCTCTAGAAAATTATTTTATCAGTCGTTGCATAGAAATTCTCAACGAAAGTGAAGTATGGCAACACACACAAGGCACAATCGAGCATCAAATTTTTGGGAACGGGTCAACTCGTCACCGGGTCAAGTCGCCACGGGTCAACTCACCACCAAAACAAAAATAATACAAGGTAGGTTTCTGACACAACATGAGTTTATTCATGATCCAAAACATAGCATTTAGCACATGAAAAATACTTTTATACATTAAGCACCTTATCGGATTTTTTCAATAAATGGACGAATATTTTATACTTTGAGCACTGTAAGTATTGGTCAATCGATAGGACTTATTGGCGGAATTCAATCCCATAACTTCCCTTCGAGTCTGCATGTAGTCTTGGTAGGTGATTCCAGTGTCACACTTTTTCAACTTTGAAAACTCCTTTTTTTAGTTTCCAACCAATAACTTGAGCTGTAATTGACAGAATCAAATAACATTTGTTGTGTAGGTGTATCAACATAAAATGCAGGTCAAGTCAGATCAGGGTTTGATCCGACAATTTGTGCCAGAGTTATGTCCCTTTTTCAATTTTGAAAAATTCAATTTTTTTGTGGTGGTGGTGGTGGGGGGGGGGGGGGGGGGGGTAGCCACGCCACGCCATCTTTTATTTTCCATTATTGGGATTTGACGATACACCTTCAACAGGGTCATTTCATGTCAAGAT
This sequence comes from Pictodentalium vernedei, assembly GCA_031216915.1. NCBI lineage: Eukaryota > Metazoa > Mollusca > Scaphopoda > Dentaliida > Dentaliidae > Pictodentalium > Pictodentalium vernedei. The sequence goes on from CM062297.1 coordinate 865,044,830, forward strand.
AGTTTTACTTGTGGAAGAGGGCAGTACAGACATATCACTTGTATGGCTAATATTTCCAGGGGAGGTCAACTAGATTACTGATTAGTGTGGTGTGCCATACTTTTGAACTGTAAATAGTTCCCAGTGAAAAAATGGCTGGACCAGTGCATGCAGTGGTCCTTCAAAAATTTAAATAAACATACAATTGGATTTATTTTTTAAAAAGTTATGACTCAACTGTTGTTCTCCAATGCACATAGAAAACATATTTTTCAATGTGAGATTCATATTTTAAGTTTTGGTGGCAGGAAGTTGACCGTGAGTTAGGGATTTTTAAAAGCATTTTTTTGGTGAGTAAATTCTTTTTTAAAAACATTTTATCACATTTTTGTAATCTATTAGGTAGGAAGCAATCATTCATGTATTAAATAACCATTACTATTGAAAAGTAATGAAAAAAACATCATGTTTTCGACCTGTCCACTCAAACTACAATCTTCAGTTTAGAATCACCTTAATTTATGAGAGATAGATGTGCCTATATGTAACCTGTAGTTGGAACAACAGCCCCATCCAAATTGTACTTCACCACTGACACACAACTGAACATTGGCCTGAAAAATGTTATAACGTTAGGACACTATTGCTTTGCGCACCCAACTTAGCTGGTTCATCTCAGATTAGTTTGTTCATGTATCTTTTGTATATAATAACCTTTAGAGTTTTTCTTTTATATATGTTGTTCATCGCTCAATGTGCCAGAAGAGGTCAAAATAGAAAACACACCTGTAATGTAAAGAGTATGCTTATCAACAACTTCCCCAGACCGACCAGTGCCAGCTTCATTATAACGGCTATAAACAATAAGATTAAAAATGGCGGGCCTAAATAGTGTAACCCTAGATGAGATACAAACCGACAATCGGTACGATCATTCAAAACTCTTCAGTCAGAACCAAAATAATGATGAAGGTGATTTAGATAACCTTTTATCTTCAATTGATGATTGTAAATATTATTCCCCGGAACAGTACAGAAACCTTGTGGCTGACATACAAAATCCATTATCGCTTTTCCATATCAATTGTCGGGGTAGAAGTGCGCATTGGGACTCCCAAATCAGTCTTCTGGGGAACCTTCGAAATAATAATGAAAGCTTTGATATTATAGGACTTACGGAAATTTTTAAGGTACCAGACAACGTTGACTTCGAACTTAATGGTTACCACCCACTTCTGATCAAAATGCGTCCCGGCCCTAATGATGGTAGAGGGGGTGTTGGCTTGTTCATAAAAAGCACTTTAAAGTACAAAATACGCAACGATCTCACTGTTTTTATTCCTCATGTTTTTGAGTCACTCTTTGTGGAGATATTAAATAATCATCGATCATTTGTGGTTAGTGTGATATATAGACCAAATACCCCTCCCAAAGCTGATCTCGATAGGTATACTTCCTCACTATTCCAGATTATTGAAAAAATAAACCAGGAACATAGAACGTCTTATATTATGGGAGACATGAACATTGATTTTAGAATCTTTAAGAGAAACTCCCACTAGAGGATCATTCAAGAAGAAACTTTTCATGACAATTTTAAATTCATACTGTTCAAGCGTAACATGCAATAATCCCTACTGTAACGATTGTAGACGCCAATGAAGGTTGGATCAATGATAAGGTCAGGTGTCTTCCATGACTTATTTATTGATCGATTTGTATCTCATCTACCCATTTATTCTACCCATTTATTCTTCTATCCCATTATCCCAATCCCATTATTCTTATCCCATCATCCCGTTGCATATAAGGAACTGTTTAGAGTTCAACATTGTTATTATAATTATTTTCTATAGAACCAGAAAGCTTCTTCTGACACATTCTCAACACATTTATGTTTACATTGTTGGAGACAGCAGGTAGACGGCCAATCTGGTCATGCTTTCTCTCATCAGAATATCATTAATTACCTACATTTACAGATTTTCACAATTATTGTACAATAATATTCTGTTGAATAAACTTTACTTACTTACTTACCTCATTATGTTTTGTTTTTTTTACCCTTCACCTAACATGAAAAGCAGACGACACTTGCAAAAAACAATTCTTGAATAACTATTATTTTCATTTTTTGTCTCAAAAACATAGGTTATGGTCCCTCATTGGAACGACCTCGATGAGCTCGTTCCCATGAGGTGTTATAACCTATGTTTTAGAGACAAAAGTTTTAAAAATATTGAAAATTATTTGACGATTTTTGAGAATAGCGCTGGCCAGTTTTGGCCGTTAGGTCAGGTAAAGGGTTAAATAATATAATTATCGTTAATAATTGAAAGTAATAAACAGAGTAATCGCTTGACTTGACTGAACTGGTTACGTGAAATAATTCACTCGAGGCGAGGGACTATATTGTAAAACACGAGTGCGCATTCTCGCACTCGTGTTTGAACAACGTCCCTCGCCTCTCATGAATTATTTCACGTAACCAGTCCAGTCAATCGATTACTCTCTATATACTTATTAGTTAGTCCAAAATAAAGTTCAATAGAATCCAATAATAGAGTAAAAAAGAAACTTTCCAGCTTGTATTATAATGTCCAAGAATGTGTCGGTAGAAACAGTAACCAATAAACTTTAATGAATTGTTCACTCCACATTTCAGCATTCTCTAATAAATTCCAATAATAATAACAATCATGATAATAATATCCAAAAGTGGTGGTTCTACAGGTAGTTTGAAAATAATCAAGTTGAATCATGTATTTGTTCACTAACATAAATCTTGGTTCACACAAGAAGAATAAACTCTCTTCCACTTTTGGAAACACTTTTCCTGTAGAAGATGATGCTCAGATCACAAAATAATATTCCATAGAATATATATTAACCTCAGCTGCTTCTATAATAATGCACTGTCCTGTAAGAATAATCTCCAATGTTCGTTGAATGCTGAATAAACAAGTCACTTCGCAATGCCGTATGAGATGAATAGAATGATGCAGTCTCTTAACAGATGTTATTATATAGTCTTCAAATAGAATGTTCCAGAATGAGAAATTTATCCAATGTTCTTTTATTTTACCAATTGCTGATTGTATGAATTAAATCACCCCATTAAGTCTCTAGATGATTCTGTCTAATTTCATGTAAACAATATTATCCCAAATAAACAACTAGAGAGATATAAAATAAATACTGAGTAATACAGAGTAACAGTATCTGTAAACATGTTGATAGGTACATGTACATTCAAACGCCAATCAATGCAAATAAGTGATCACACCAGCCGAAGCCTGCTTTTTTTAAAAAAAAATACTAATTTCAGAAAATATTAATTGTTTACAATTATTAAGCAAGGACTGACAAATAAATTCGTATATTATAACAGGAGTCTATAACAAAAAGCCTGGCATGATGCATGCTAGATAATGTTCGATATAATATTGATTACGATCGTCCTTTTTAAGCTACGGGCTTGTTTTGATGTCACGGATAGATGCATTGAAGTTGTATATAGTGGCGCGCACTGATCTATGTACAGCTTGATTGCCGGCACGCTCATTGCATATAGATATTAGAGTGTGAACCCCTCCGCGGTTGAGCGGATATTGCTATAGATATTAGAGTGTGAACCCCTCCGAGGTTGAGCAGATATTGCTATAGATATTAGAGTGTGAACCCCTCCGCGGTTGAGCGGATATTGCTATAGATATTTGAGTGTGAACCCCTCCGCGGTTGAGCGGATATTGCTATAGATATTAGAGTGTGAACCCCCCCCCCCCCCCGCGGTTGAGTGGATATTGCTATAGATATTAGAGTCTGAACCCCTCCGCGGTTGAGCGGATATTGCTATAGATATTAGAGTGTGAACCCCTCCGCGGTTGAGTGGATATTGCTATAGATATTAGAGTGTGAACCCCTCCGCGGTTGAGCGGATATTGCTATAGATATTAGAGTCTGAACCCCTCCGCGGTTGAGTGGATATTGCTATAGATATTAGAGTCTGAACCCCTCCGCGGTTGAGCGGATATTGCTATAGATATTAGAGTGTGAACCCCTCCGCGGTTGAGCGGATATTGCTATAGATATTAGAGTGTGAACCCCTCCGCGGTTGAGCGGATATTGCTATAGATATTAGAGTGTGAACCCCTCCGCGGTTGAGCGGATATTGCTATAGATATTAGAGTGTGAACCCCTCCGCGGTTGAGCGGATATTGCTATAGATATTAGAGTGTGAACCCCTCCGCGGTTGAGCGGATATTGCTATAGATATTAGAGTGTGAACTCCTCCGCGGTTGAGCGGATATTGCTATAGATATTAGAGTCTGAACCCCTCTGCGGTTGAGCGAATATTGCTATAGATATTAGAGTGTGTACCCCTCCGGCGTTGAGCGGATATTGCTATCGCTATGCTATATGATAGGAATAATAATACTCGAAGCTTTTTGAAGCAATTGATTTCCAAAGAATATACTTTGATGTCTGTGAAGAATGAATATGTTGAAGATATGACGGCAATACAAATTGAATATTTACATCATAGTTTAATTAGTCCGAGCTTTGCTATCCAGAAAGCTCTAACAAAAAAAAAACCGAAAGACCATAAATGAATGCAAATAGCAAGAGTTTATTTGCTATTGCTATTTGTTACTTTCCAAAGTGTGATTTACTGGGATTTCAGGCTTTGATTATAAACTATAACTTCACAAGTGAATTATGCAATCAACAATTGTGTCCTGTATCCGTGCGCGCAAACGAAGACGCTTTGCCGTGGATGTAATGGGGACTTCATTGTTTTTTTTTTGTTGTTGTTTTTTTTTAACCCTTTACCTAACATGAAAAGTAGACGACACTTGCAAAAGAAAAAATCTTGAATAACTATTATTTTCATTTTTGTCTCAGAAACATAGGTTATGACCCCTCGTTGGAACGAGCTCGACGAGCTCGTTCCAATGAGGGGCCATAACCTATGTTTAGTGATCGCCAGAAATGAATAAATGTGGATCCTAGATTAGTAGTTGATAAAGGTATACTGTTAATGTTTGAATCTGCCCCCGTAGACAATGGGACCTCGAATTATTTATAATAAATCGGATAATTATCGCTCGTAACCCACTTTCCACTGTACACTATCTTGTCCGCCTAAATGTTTTTCGGCCTTTTCTGCGACTTCTCCCAGTTATCATGAGCAACCCAAGAACACCCAACGGTCGTGTAACACACCACTGTAACGCTTATTCACTCCCTTTTGCACTGACACTGGGTACTGCTGGATACTTTATGTGAATCAAATTTGAGGGGGTATAACGAAGATGAGTGCCATCGTTTTCGAAAAGCGAGTTGTGTACCTTGTTAATATTTATATACCACTATGGGGGCACGTCAGCATCGATTCAAAAATGTTATCAAATATCATTTTTCTTTCGATATCACAGCTTGTGCCGGGTACCTGTGGGGAGTACAGGAAGCTCCAAATTTAAAGGCAAAATTCACATGGGGACCTATATTTTTTCAGTATATGTTTTTCATGAGATCATAAACTAAATGGATAGATGGTTGTTTTTGCCCAAATCATCATCTTGATGAGATGGAGAGAGGAGGAAAGATTAGCACTGTCGTCAATAAAAAAAAAACACTGCAAAGGAAAACGCGAACTTCAAGGAAAATAACTATGTTCAACACTTTAAATTAAGTGCAGAAAAGGTGAGATATTTACAATGAGAGCACACGGGTAGAACCTATGATCTTTCGTCAGTTAATAACAAACCCGTATCCCAACTGACCACAGTGGACTATAATTGGCTAAATTAATCAACTGCCCAAATCAACCCTACTTTTAATATGAGCAACGCCAAGACAAATCTTTTCCGCTATTACTTCCGAACCGCGGGAAAGTATATTTATTGGCAAAACACAAGTGCCGAGATTGGAATGTTCACACCGTGTAATTAATTTTCGTGGTTGGTAAACACAGTGATATTTGATGAAGAGAAAGCTGTTACGTTGTCACCATGAAGACGTTCTCAAACTCCATGGACTGGAGGGAGTTATCGCGCTTGTTGACGTGACGCTGTATTAGATGGAATGGAGTGAAAAATTAGATGCGACGTTTTTCTAGTAATGCAGATGCTTGAAGTTCAGCGGTGGGGACTTAGCTTTTACTCAACGTATGTTATACAATAGTTGGGCCTGTGTAGACTTTCAAACTACCAAAGTAAGCCAACACCGTCATCAACAGAGAGAGGCATTGAAAGCATGTGGACGTATTATTTTGTATGATTTTTATATAATCTTTTCTTATAAAACGACATAATTATTGTTGATAACGACGTATGTGTTCTCTTTTACATCAGATCGAATATCAATATCAATGTTCCAACGTAAAAAATAGAGAGTAATCGCTTGACTGGACTTGTTACGTGAAATAATTCATGAGAGGTGAGGGACATTGTACAAACACGAGTGCTCAAATGCGCACGAATGTTTAACAATACAGTCCCTCGCATATAATGAATTATTTCACGTAACCAGTCCAGTCAAGCGATTACTCTGTTTATTACTTTTTTTATTATCAACGATAAATATATTATTTAAACCTTTACCTAACATAACGGCCAAAACCGGCCAGCGCTATTCTCAAAAATCGCCAATTAATTTTCATTATTTTTTCATTTTTGTCTCTAAAACATAGGTTATGACCCCTCCCTGGAACGAGCTCATCGAGCTCGTTCCAATGAGGGGTCATAACCTATGTTTTTGAGACAAAAAAATAAAAATAATAGTTATTCATGCAAGTGCCATCTACTTTTCATGTTAGGTAAAGGGTTCAAAAAACAATGAAGTCCCCATTACACTCACGGCAAAGCGTCTTTGTTTGCGCACACGGATGCATGACACAGTTGTTGATTGCATAATTCACTTGTGAACTTATCATATATAATGAAACCCGGAAATCACAGTAAATCACACTTTGGAAAGTAATAAATATACATAATGAATAGCTTCTTATTATAATCGAAATTATTCGGATAGTAATGGGCGATTATCGAAGGGCATAGCAACAACTAGGCCTGCTTGCGAGCTTTGGGTGTGGATATATGTCGGTGGCTTGACACAGGAATGGTCCTGGTGGCCTCAATCACGTACGTTTGACCCCTGTAGGGGCACTGGTGGTGGTAAGAGAGGTGTCCGCTTCGGTACCTAACACAGTGCCCTCTAATCCCCTTTTAGAGGCAGGGTGAGAGGGTTATCTTTGCTTCTTAAGTATTGACATACGGTTTGTAGCTTTGGGCTTAATGCCCGTGGGTACTACACCCATAGGCGGTAACTGTGGTAGGTTGCAATGTATTGTCACCATAGATAGACCTCAGGTAAGCCCTAGTAGGCTGAATGCTCAGGGCTCAGAATTAGCAATGGTGCTTCATGCAGTGTGCAGAGAATACGAATTTTGTAGAATACGACATTTTGTAAGCTTCATTTTTGGTAAATGTCGTATTTACGCTGTGCATCAGATTCCTGAAACATGAGTTTGAGTACTATTGAGAGATAGTCGGAGCTTGTGGTGTGTTTCAGGGTGTAACGTTCCTATGGTGTAGAAGAGAAGGAAAGATTAGGCAAGTGAGGTGGACCTTCAATCATATTTGTCCGGAATTAGCTTAAGCAAAGTGATAATTAAAGGACATAGCAGCAACTAGGCTCGTCCGCAAGCCTCAGACGTGGAATATGACGGCGGTGTCAGGCAAGAGGGGTCCTGGTGGCCTCAATCATGTGAGCGTGACCCCCGGAGGAACACTGGAAGTGATATGATAAACGAGCCGAACGTTAGTGGACGTTATCAGTTCGTGTGTGGGTGATTCACGTAGAGAAGTGACCGCTTCCGGGCCGAACATAGTGCCCTCTATCCTTCTTCAGAGGTGGAGTGGGAGGGTTCGGTTTGATTCTCAGGTATTGTCATACGGTTTTAGTATAGGGTGTGACGCCGGTTGTTATTGCCCAAATTTGAGGTAGCTATGGTAGGTTTTTAATGTATGGTCGCCATAATTAGACCTTAGGTCAGCCCCTAGTAGGTCGAAGGTTCGGACTTCAGAATTGAAAATGAGGCTCCCCGAGTTGTACAGGGGTGTGGGCTCCACATGGTGGGTACCTGTATTGAAGGATTATATATTATAAGTGCCCTTATTTGGTTGGTTACTCCGGTAGGAGGATTTATTGGTTTGGTCTGTACTCCTAGGAAGGTTGTTTTTTTGTATTGAGAGCCAGAATTGGAGGTTTTCCGCAGTTTTGTATTGGCTGATATGGGTTCCCAGTATTTGATGTGTGCTTTCTTGATTTAGAAATATATGGGTTGAAGGTGGTGGTATAGACCAGTGGTGGCTCAGTGTAGGCCTTAATTGTCCGACATCGGTGGTGTTTGTGAGTAACGTGGGTCGATCAGTGAAACTGACAGTGGTAAGTATAGGTTCCTTCACTGCGACATAGTGATAGATCGTTGAAGCGGTAGTTGTCATTTTTATAAAGGGGTTAATGAACCGCTGCTGTTGGTGAAACATGATGCTTCTGGGTGATAGCGGTCCCCAAACACATTCCCTCGTCCACGTACAGTTAAAACTAGAAGTCCTGTCATGAAATGCGCACAAATAGCACGTTGATGTGCGCGTTAATGTGCGCGTTATGGCCCAATTAAAGCTATCATATTCTGTACATATGGCCTATGCACAGGCAATGTTTCAGCCAATGGACCTCCGGGTAACCCGGAGGTCCATTGGCAGAAACATTGCATGTGTTTGCTATGAGTAACCAGGAGAACCTGCCGTGCTTTGAATGCCATTCGATATGGCAATTGCGCGCAATTCCAACGCGCAATTAAGCCTAGATACGCGCACTATTCGTGACAGGACTTCTAGTTTTAACTGTAAAGCATGCTTCCCGCAACTGTCTCAAAAAACATTATCGTCCACATTCAATATCTGGGTATAAAACAAGAAAATGTGTCACTTCTTTTATCAATAAATGTTTACATGGTAAGAAGGAGACTATCAGGGGCACTAAGATGACAAATTGTTGGTATACATGCAGCAGGCATGTCATTCAAATCTATTGAAAAGCAACTTGGCTTTAGTCATTCTATCAGCAGCAGACCTGCCCGAACCCTTCAACAAACCAACAAGGTGAAGGAACAACCAAGGCCTGGACAACCACAAAAGGCCTCTCCTTGGCAAAATCGGAGTCTGACACACCTTGTCAGGCGTGAATCCTTTGCTTCAAGTGGGATTTTGAAAGGCCTTTGGTTCCCCAACAGATGTTTGTGCCACAGAACTGTCCGAAACCGTCTCAAAGCACTGGGTATGAGGCCCAGAAGGGTAATCAAACGTCAGGCTGTGTCCAGTCAGCATCAAAGATCAAAGATCATTCTCAATCTGGTTGTCGTGCCTCATTTTGAAAACCACCCGTTGGCTAGTCGCCCTGTATTCATGGAATACAACGCAAGGCCACATAGTTCCATGTTCTGAGAGCATTCCTTCAGAACAACGCTATTACAACTCTACCTTGGCCTGCAATGAGCCCCGATTTGAATCCCTTAGAACACATGTGGGACTTTCTGGGATGCTGTGTAAGCAAGGGATCCGCCTGTACGAAATTGGGCCGATTTGGAAGCTGCACTGCATTGCATGAGGAGTGGCAACAGTTCCATCTGGACTGTATCGGCAGGCGCACTGGTAGCATTAGGAGGAGGGATCAGGCTGTCATCCGGGCACGTGGTGGACCACGATAATAAACAGAAATAAAAATGAATAAGAAATAAACGTGTGAAAAAATAAAGGATAATAAGAAAAATAAAGGCCTGTGAAGTATGAGGTGTGTCTGTGATAATAAATAGAAATAAAAATAAATAAGAAATAAATCCCTGTGAAGATTGAGGTGTGTCCACGATAATAGGAAAAAATAACTGTGTGTGAAGTACGAGGGGTGTCCACAATAATAAACAGAAATAAAAAGAAAAAAAAAAGAATAAACACGTGTGAAGTATGATTTGGGTCCGCAATAATAAATAGAAATAAAATAATTAAAAAATAACCGCGAGTGAAGTATGATGTGCGTTGACGATAATCAACAGAATAAAAATAATAACAAACAAGAAAATACAGCAGTGCTGTGCAAAAAAAACGACGATGATAATATGCCAATGCAGTTTTACTGAAAAAAAACATCTTTAAATTAATAAGACTTATGTTGAGGAAAAATCTGAGGAATAATTAATTTAAACATAAACAGATCAATTTGAAAACAAATCAAAATATATTTGATTCTCGATAAATATATCGTGGAAAACAATGAAGATGGGGGGTTTTATTTACTTATTTTTTAAAAAAAATGTTAATATCTTTCTTCAGTAAATATGCAGTTTTCAGAAACTTGTGCATGAGGAACATAGAACATTCTAGTGCTCTAGAAACAAAAGTTTTGCTGACAATTGTTAAGCCAAAAATGAAATGGAATAACCTTTTTTTTGAAAGAACGCATCTGAAATTATAGAAAAAAAACATGACATAAAGAGCAAATATAAAGATTATTTTGTATGCAAATCACGTAGTCTTGATGATTTCTTTAAGCACACACCATATTTTTTTTTTATTCGCTTTTCCAACAGCACTGAACGTTCTGATTACGAGTGGCATTTTCCGTAAATACGATCAGTTCTATCGGGGTTTTCTATCAATGACCTCAGGGTACACATCAGACGCAAGAAAATTAACTCGTTACATGGTGTCTGGGCGATTCAGACCGTGTACGATTCGGACCAGGTTTTTATAAAGGACGCTTCGGTCCCAGATCTATTGACGATTCGGACCATATTTCTGGCCGATTCGGACCAGCTTATTGGACGATTCGGACCATGTTTGTGGACGATTCGGACCAGGTTTCTGGGCGATTTGTAGACACGCAAACTACACAAGCCAGCACAGACATACACACTTCACAAGACAGCACAGACTTGTCTTTTAAATTAAATAGGCCTAGAGCTTTATGTGCCAATTTCAGTGAGCCATTTTCATTAATTTCACTGATAAAAACACCGACGTACCGGTATTGTTTGGAGTTATCAAAACATATAATTCTGCGAGTAATTATGAAACAACTAATCCTGTGCTTATGTGTCATGTCAGGGAAGAGGAAAAAAGATGTGACGTCAACAGTGACCTGCCTGTTTTTATTTGCAATGCATTTTGGGTCTGTATACCGAATTTGGTCAAAATCGGCCCAGTACTTGGTCCGTTGCTAACGGGCGATCTCATTGCTGGGGAAGTCACGTGACATCAACATTGACTGTCTGTTCTCATTTGCAATGCATTTTGGGCTCGTATACCGAATTTGGTCAAACTCGGCCGAGTAGTTAACCCGTTGCTAAGAGGGAGCTCTGGTTGCTAGGGAAGTCACGTGACGTCAACATTGACCTGTATGTTTTTATTTGCAATGCATTTTGGGTCCGTATACCGAATTTGGTCAAAATCGGCTCAGTAGTTAGCCTGTTGCTAAGGTGGCGCTCTGGTTGCTAGGGAAGTCACGTGACGTCAACATTGACCTGTCTGTTTTTATTTGCAATGCATTTGGGGTCCGTATACCGAATATTGTCAAAATCGGCCCAGTAGTTAGTCCGTTGCTAAGGGGGCGCTCTGGTTGCTATGGAAGTCACGAGACGTAAACTTTGATCTGCCTGTTTTCCTTTGCAAAGCATTTTGGGTCCATATAGCGAATTTGGTAAAAATCGGCCCAGTAGTTAGCCCGTTGCTAAGGGGACGTTCTGGTTGCTAGGGAAGTCACGTGACGTCAACATTGTTCTGTCTGTTTTCATTTGCAATGCATTTTGGGTCGGTATACCGAATTTGGTCAAAATCGGCCGAGTAGTTATCCCGTTGCTAAGGGGGTGCTCTGGTTACTATGGATGTCACGTGACATCATGATTGATTGTCTGTTTTCATTTCAAAGCATTTTCGGTCCGTATACCGAATTTGGTCCGAATCGGACCAGTAGTTAGCCCGTTGCTAAGGGTGCGCTCTGGTTGCTAGGGAAGTCACGAGTCGTCAACATTGATCTGTCTGTTTTTATTTGCAATGTATTTTGGGTCCGTATACCGAATTTGGGTCAAAATCGGCCCAGCAGTTAGCCGGTTGCTAAGGTGACGCTCTGGTTGCTAGGGAAGTCACATGGTGACACCGCTGACCTTGTCTGTTTTCGTTTGCAATGCATGTTAGATCCATGTATTAAAATTGGTCAAAATTGGCCCAGTAGTTTGCCCGTTGCTAGGGGCGTACTTTACTTGCTGCTATGGACGTCACGTGACATAATCAGTGACCCATTAACCTCACCCCCACACCCAATATGTTAAGGGTCCCTTGACCCGATGAGGGTGAAAGCAATGGTGGAGAGTCATCACTTGTTCTAGCGTCCGAGTATCCTTGAAAAAATGTAACCTCATTTGTCCCAGAAACCTTTGTGAAAAATCCCTAAAAGTTTAATCAGCCAGAGTCATTCTCGTGAAGTCTCATCTCGGTAACTACTTCCTACGTTAAAAAAAGTGTGAAATTAGTATAAAGCACTGATCTCAATATAACTGGATTGCTGGAACGTAATCGAAAACGTCGCCACCAGAAATGCCCCTACCATGGCGTCACGTCATGAGATCAGTGGTATAAAGGACTCACGAGTTTCGACGTCGGCTTCGCCTCCGTCTCAACTCGGACGCCTCCGGCGCCTTCGTCCTTTATAATAAATGTGTGCGAAGTATGAGGTGTGTCCATGATAACAAACAGAAATAAAAATAATAAAAAATAAACGTGTGAAGTACGAGGTGTGTCCACAATAACAAGCAGAAATAAAAATAAATGAAAAATAGAAGCGTGTTAAGTATGAGGTATGTCCATGATAATAAACATAAATAAAAATAAATGAAAAACAAGAAAATACAGCAGTGCTTTGCAAAAAAGGACGATGATAATATGCCAATGCAGTTTTACTGAAAAGACCATCTTTAAAATAATAAGACTGAGTATCACAAATGTAGTTTCATGTAAAACATTATGTTGAGTAAAAATCTGAGGAATAATTAATTTAAACATAAACAGATCAATTTGAAAACAAATCAAAATATATTTGATTCTCGATCAATATATTGTAGAAAATAATGAAGATGGGGGAGGGGGCGGGGGGGGATTTATTTATTTTTTTAAAGAAATTTTTAGTATCTTTCTTCAGTAAATATGCTGTTTTCAGAAACTTGTGCATGAGGAGCATAGAACGTTCTAGTGCTCTGGAAACAAAAGTTTTGCTGGCAATTGTTAAGCCAAAAATGAAAGGGAATAAACCTTTTTTTTTCAAAGAATGCATCTGAAATTATAGAATAAAACATGACATGAAGAGCAAATATAAAGATTATTTTGTATTCAAATCACGTAGTCTTGATGATTTCTTTAAAAACACGTACCATTTTTTTTTTCATTCGCCTTTCCAACAGCACTGACGTTCTGAATACCAGTGGCATTTTCTGTAAATACGATCAGTTCTATCTGGGTTTTCTATCAATAACCTCAGAGTACACATCGAACGTAAGAAAATTAACTCGTTACATGGTGTCTGGACGATTCGGGCCGTGTACGATTCAGACCAGAATTTTATAAAGGGCGTTTCGGCCCAGATCTATTGACGATTCGGACCATATTTCTGGCCGATTCGGACCAGATCATTGGACGATTCGGACCATGTTTGTGTTCGATTCGGACCAGGTTTCTGGGCGATTCGTCCAACAGACACGCAAACTACACAAGCCAGCACAGACATACACACTTACAGCACAGACTTGTCTTTTGAATTAAATAGGCCTAGAGCTTTATGTGCCAATTTCAGTGAGCCATTTTCATTAATTTCACTGAAAAAAAATACCGACGTACCGGTATAGTTTGTAGTTATCACAACAGATAATTCTGCGAGTAATTATGAAACAATTAATCCTGTGCTTCTGGGTCATGTCTGGGAAGAGGAAAAAAGACGTGACGTCAACATTGACCTGCCTGTTTTTATTTGCAATGCATTTTGGGTCCATATACCGAACTTGGTCAAAATCGGTTCAGTAGTTGGCCCGTTGCTAAGGGGCGCTCTCGTTGCTAGGGGAAGTCACGTGACATCAACATTGACTGTCTGTTTTCATTTGCAATGCATTTTGGGTCGGTATACAGAATTTGGTCAAAATCGGCCCAGTAGTTAGCCCGTTGCTAAGGGGGGAGCTCTGGTTGCTAGGTAAGTCACGTGATGTCAACATTGACCTGTATGTTTTTATTTGCAACGCATTTTGGGTCCATATACCGAATTTTGTCCAAATCGGCCCAGTAGTTAGCCCGTTGCTATGGGCGCACTCTGGTTGCTAGGGAAGTCACGGGACGTCAACATTTATCTGCCTCTTTTCATTTGCAATGCACTTTGGGTACGTATACTGAATTTGGCCCAAATCGGCTCAGTAGTTAGCCCGTTGCTAAGGGGGCGCTCTGGTTGCTATGGAATCACGTGATATCATGATTGATCTGTCTGGTTTCGTTTGCAATGCATTTTGGGTCCGTATACCGAATTTGGTCCAAATCGGCCCTGTAGTTAGCCCGTTGCTAAGGGCGCGCTCTGGTTGCCAGGGAAGTCACGAGACGTCAACATTGATCTGTCTGTTTTTATTTGCAATGCATTCTGGGTCCGTTTACCGAATTTGGTTAAAATCGGCCCAGTAGTTAGCCCGTTGCTAAGGGGACGCTCTGGTTGCTAGGGAAGTCATGTGGCGACACCATTGACCAGTCTGTTTTCGTTCGCAATGCATGTTGGGTCCATGTATCAAAATTGGTCAAAATTGGCCCAGTAGTTTGCCCGTTGCTAGGGGCGTACTTTACTTGCTGCTATGGACGTCACGTGACATAATCAGTGACCCATTAACCTCACCCCCACACCCAATATGTTAAGGGTCCCTTGACCCGATGAGGGTGAAAGCAATGGTGGAGAGTCATCACTTGTTCTAGCGTCCGAGTATCCTTGAAAAAATGTAACCTCATTTGTCCCAGAAACCTTTGTGAAAAATCCCTAAAAGTTTAATCAGCCAGAGTCATTCTCGTGAAGTCTCATCTCGGTAACTACTTCCTACGTTAAAAAAAGTGTGAAATTAGTATAAAGCACTGATCTCAATATAACTGGATTGCTGGAACGTAATCGAAAACGTCGCCACCAGAAATGCCCCTACCATGGCGTCACGTCATGAGATCAGTGGTATAAAGGACTCACGAGTTTCGACGTCGGCTTCGCCTCCGTCTCAACTCGGACGCCTCCGGCGCCTTCGTCCTTTATAATAAATGTGTGCAAAGTATGAGGTGTGTCCATGATAACAAACAGAAATAAAAATAATAAAAAATAAACGTGTGAAGTACGAGGTGTGTCCACAATAACAAGCAGAAATAAAAATAAATGAAAAATAGAAGCGTGTTAAGTATGAGGTATGTCCATGATAATAAACATAAATAAAAATAAATGAAAAACAAGAAAATACAGCAGTGCTTTGCAAAAAAGGACGATGATAATATGCCAATGCAGTTTTACTGAAAAGACCATCTTTAAAATAATAAGACTGAGTATCACAAATGTAGTTTCATGTAAAACATTATGTTGAGTAAAAATCTGAGGAATAATTAATTTAAACATAAACAGATCAATTTGAAAACAAATCAAAATATATTTGATTCTCGATCAATATATTGTAGAAAATAATGAAGATGGGGGAGGGGGCGGGGGGGGGATTTATTTATTTTTTTAAAGAAATTTTTAGTATCTTTCTTCAGTAAATATGCTGTTTTCAGAAACTTGTGCATGAGGAGCATAGAACATTCTAGTGCTCTGGAAACAAAAGTTTTGCTGGCAATTGTTAAGCCAAAAATGAAAGGGAATAAACCTTTTTTTTCAAAGAATGCATCTGAAATTATAGAATAAAACATGACATGAAGAGCAAATATAAAGATTATTTTGTATTCAAATCACGTAGTCTTGATGATTTCTTTAAAAACACGTACCATTTTTTTTTTCATTCGCCTTTCCAACAGCACTGACGTTCTGAATACCAGTGGCATTTTCTGTAAATACGATCAGTTCTATCTGGGTTTTCTATCAATAACCTCAGAGTACACATCGAACGTAAGAAAATTAACTCGTTACATGGTGTCTGGACGATTCGGGCCGTGTACGATTCAGACCAGAATTTTATAAAGGGCGTTTCGGCCCAGATCTATTGACGATTCGGACCATATTTCTGGCCGATTCGGACCAGATCATTGGACGATTCGGACCATGTTTGTGTTCGATTCGGACCAGGTTTCTGGGCGATTCGTCCAACAGACACGCAAACTACACAAGCCAGCACAGACATACACACTTACAGCACAGACTTGTCTTTTGAATTAAATAGGCCTAGAGCTTTATGTGCCAATTTCAGTGAGCCATTTTCATTAATTTCACTGAAAAAAAATACCGACGTACCGGTATAGTTTGTAGTTATCACAACAGATAATTCTGCAAGTAATTATGAAACAATTAATCCTGTGCTTCTGGGTCATGTCTGGGAAGAGGAAAAAAGACGTGACGTCAACATTGACCTGCCTGTTTTTATTTGCAATGCATTTTGGGTCCATATACCGAACTTGGTCAAAATCGGTTCAGTAGTTGGCCCGTTGCTAAGGGGCGCTCTCGTTGCTAGGGGAAGTCACGTGACATCAACATTGACTGTCTGTTTTCATTTGCAATGCATTTTGGGTCGGTATACAGAATTTGGTCAAAATCGGCCCAGTAGTTAGCCCGTTGCTAAGGGGGGAGCTCTGGTTGCTAGGTAAGTCACGTGATGTCAACATTGACCTGTATGTTTTTATTTGCAACGCATTTTGGGTCCATATACCGAATTTTGTCCAAATCGGCCCAGTAGTTAGCCCGTTGCTATGGGCGCACTCTGGTTGCTAGGGAAGTCACGGGACGTCAACATTTATCTGCCTCTTTTCATTTGCAATGCACTTTGGGTACGTATACTGAATTTGGCCCAAATCGGCTCAGTAGTTAGCCCGTTGCTAAGGGGGCGCTCTGGTTGCTATGGAATCACGTGATATCATGATTGATCTGTCTGGTTTCGTTTGCAATGCATTTTGGGTCCGTATACCGAATTTGGTCCAAATCGGCCCTGTAGTTAGCCCGTTGCTAAGGGCGCGCTCTGGTTGCCAGGGAAGTTACGAGACGTCAACATTGATCTGTCTGTTTTTATTTGCAATGCATTCTGGGTCCGTTTACCGAATTTGGTTAAAATCGGCCCAGTAGTTAGCCCGTTGCTAAGGGGACGCTCTGGTTGCTAGGGAAGTCATGTGGCGACACCATTGACCAGTCTGTTTTCGTTCGCAATGCATGTTGGGTCCATGTATCAAAATTGGTCAAAATTGGCCCAGTAGTTTGCCCGTTGCTAGGGCGTGCTTTACTTGCTATGGACGTCACGTGACATAATCAGTGACCCATTAACCCCCCTCCCCCACACATCCAATATATTAAGGGTCCCTTGACCCAATGAGGGTGAAAGCAATGGTTGTGAGCCATCACTTGTTCTAGCGTCCGAATATCCTTGAAAAAATGTAACCTCATTTGTCCCCGGTACCTTTGGGAAAAATCCCTAAAAGTTTAATCAGCCAGAGTAATTCTCGTGAAGTCTCATCTCGTTAACTACTTCCTACGTTAAAAAAAGTGTGAAATTAGTATAAAGGTCTCACGAGTTTCGACGTCGGCTTCGCCTCCGTCTCAACTCGGGCGCCTCCGGCGCCTTCGTCCTTTATAATAAACGTGCGTGAAGAATTAGGTATGTCCACAATAATAAACAGAAAGAAAAATAAATGCGTGTGAAGTATGAGGTGTGTCCATGATAATAGGTAAAGAATAAATGCGTGTGAAGTATGAGGTGTGTCCATGATATTAGGTAAAGAATAAATGCGTGTAAAGTATGAGGTGTGTCCATGATAATAGGTAAAGAATAAATGCGTGTGAAGTATGAGGTGTGTCCATGATACTAGGTAAAGAATAAATGCGTGTGAAGTATGAGGTGTGTCCACGATAAGAAACAGAAATGAAAATAAATAAAAATTAAACATGTGTGACGTGCGAGGTGTGGCCACGATAATAAAAAGAAATAAAAATAAATAGCATACAAACGTGTGCAGAGACCGATCAGGACTATTTAAAATACGCTCTAGCCTCGGAGCCTATTTTTTCAATTCATGCGCCAGATTTCAATTTACGGAGTCACACTGCTGTTTGTAACACACACTGCAAGTATGTAATAGCTCTCATCATTTTCATTTAGTACACTATAGCAAACATTAATCTTCACTGTGGAGTGTAAGAGTGTCTCTCTCGATTATCCATCGAAAGAATATCAAAATATGATCTGAGAATTTACGCGCCAACTGAGAAGCCTATTTCTGAGATTTAAGATCCAGGTCCTGATGTTTCAGAACCAAATACGCACTGGCGCATGCCCAGGTCGGTCCCTGATTGAGGACACACTTCATACTTCAGATGGGTTTATTTCTATTTATTTTTATTTCTGTTTATTATTGAGGACACCTTTCATACTTCAGATGGGTTTATTTCTATTTATTTTTTATTTCTATTTATTATTGAGGACACACTTCATACTTCAGATGGGTTTATTTCTATTTATTTTTTATTTGTATTTATTATTGTGGACACACAGTATACTTCACAGGCGTTTATTTTTTATACATTTTTATTTCTTTTATATCATAGCACACCTCAGTTTTCACACGTGTTTATTTTTTATTTATTTTATTTCCGGTTATTATTATGGACACACCTCATACTTCATATGCATTTATTTTTTAATTAGTTTTATGTCTGTTTATTATCGTGGGCACACCTTATTTTTCACACGCATTTATTTTTAAATATTTTTATTTTTGTTTACTATCGTGGGCACACCTCATACTTAACACGCATTTATCTTTTACCTATTATCGTGGACACACTTCATACTTCACACGCATTTATTTTTTACCTATTATCGTGGACACTCCTTATTCTTCACACGCATTCATTTTTTATTTATTTTTATTTCTGTTTATTATCATGGACACCTCATACTTCACACGTGTCTATTTTTTATTTATTTTAATTTCTGTTTTTATCATGGCACACCTCATATTTCACACGCATTTTTGTTTTTGTTTCTGTTTATTTTCGTGGACACACCTCATACTTCACACTCGTTTAGTTTTTACTTATTATCATGGACACACCTTATACTTCAAACATGGTAATTATTTTTTAAAATGCCCGGTTATTCGTAAAAATAATGTACACTTTCTGCACTCTGACTGTTCGTGGCGGTTATTCCTTCGGATAACAGCGAAGATAAACAAAAGGAGTTGTCGGTAGTGGGTTTTATTGCACGCCTGTTCTATGAACACCCCATCTACAACAACACTAAACCATGTGGAAAATAAAAATCCGTTCTGCACAAATGTGCCGAACGGACATCGTTGACAGACCATTTTTGGACGATGATGCTGAGTGTCCTTCTAATAATTGTTTATAGTCGTGGAGGCATGTAATAAACACAGAACGACACGCGTGTCATATCGATTAACCTATTCACACACGCGTGTCGTTCTGTGTATTTACTGGCACACAAGAAAGCGGTTGTTGATATTCAATTACGTTTGAAATGTAATTATACGAACTTGAGCCTTGCAAAGCTTGTAGATTCGATTCGATTTAGAATCCTAAGCTTCTATTCGGTTCGATTCGAAATCTCCTGCCCGATTCGTTTCCATTACGATGGAGGATGTAATAAACACAGAACGACATGCGTGTCGTATCGATTAACCCATTCTGTGTATTTACTGACATACAAGAAAGCGGTTGTTGATATTCAATTACGTTTGAAATGTAATTATACGAACTTGAGCCTTGCGAAGCTTGTAGATTCGATTCGATTTCGAATCCTAAGCTTCTATTCGGTTCGATTCGAAATCTCCTGCCCGATTCGTTTCCATTACGATTTTTTGCACAGAATATAACTTGGTAACAGTCATCTTTGTTGGCTCACAATATGTATAGTTTATATAGAAATTGTACTGCAATAATGCTGTAAATAGAGGCGGAAGATTATCTCAACGATGTTAGCATGAATAGCATCTATAACCATGTTACTTTCCAAACTAATTCCAGTCTCACGATCACACCGTATAGGCGAAACGGGGGCGCGGTGGCGTTGCAGCACCCGGTTCTCGTCAGATCACCGAAGTTAAGCAACGTCGAGCCTGGTTTGTCCTTGGATGGGTGACCATCTGAGCGATCGATTCGGACTCCGAGTTGTGTCATTGGGCAAGGCACTTAACCCCGATTGTACACATGTGAGCACGGTGACGCCGTGTACTAAGGCGTTCTGCACGCCGAAGGTGCGCATGTCTTCAACCAATCTAACCCTGCCTGTGCTGCAGTGCGGATTTACGATGTTTGGGAGCTGGCAGCTGCTTGCGTTGCTCGGTGGTTCTCTCCGGGTACTCCGGCTTCCTCCACCCGTAAAACTGTCACCGACACGATATGACCTTGGCTGTTAAAGTGTCGTTAAACCTCAATAAATAAATAGACAGGCGAAACGAATGTTATCATGGGTGCGAATTTGCATCATTATTACAGAGCATCACACCAGATTAGTTTTCTTACTTAACCCTTTACCCAACGTAACGGCCAAAACCGGCCAGCGCTATTCTAAAAAATCGAAAATTAATTTTTATTATTTTTTCATTTTTTGTCTCAAAAACATAGGTTATGACCCCTCGTTGGAACGAGCTCGTCGAGCTCGTTCCAACGAGGGGTCATAACCTATGTTTTTGAGACAAAAAATGAAAAAAATTAGTTATTCAAGAATTATTTTTGCAAGTGTCGTCTGCTTTCCACGTTAGGTAAAGGGTTAATTCCCTTGTGTTTTGGTGTACATTTTTTAAGTATTTAATGGTCTTCAAAAAAGAAAAAAACACTGGGGACGGTATGTGGTTGAAGATTGTTTCCTGGTGCAGAGACAGGATTCTATAGGATTCTATAAAGATGGATGCCCTACCCAGTATGGGATTTGGGGCAAGATGATATTTCAATGGCCGTTGTGTAGGGTTTCGGGGCCTTCCCTAGTCCTAACTGGGACCCTCCGGACGTTGGCCTTCTTCCCACTTCCCCGGAGGAGGGAGCAATGACCAATGAGACTTAGTTAGGACTTGCCCCCCCCCCCCCCCACATCTCTCAAACCCCGAGAAAATGTTGCATAATTCAGTGAATCTGAGGCATTATTAAGTGTTGCTCCCCCCCCCCCCCCCCCCCCCCCCTATTAACGACCACTCTAGGGCTCTATGTTGTGTGAAACTTGTGTTGGGCCAATGTTTGTTGGTGGCAGCGAAAATGTTAGGGTGGAAGCTGCTCCCACCCCAGCAGCTACGCCACTGCATATTTCCGAATTGGGTGATCAAACGTTTTTCTTCTTTGGAAACACCTTTTTTTTTATTTGAGACGCCAAAAGTTGTTTTTTTCTCGATTATCTTTATAATTATTCTAATGCAAAATGAAAATGTATGTTTGACTGTCATTTATAGTGGATCTGGGATCGATTGGAATCTGGTAAAGGTTAAATTCTTGTATTAAAAACATATTAGTTAAGCCGTAGAGCCGGTGTAACAGGAATGAAAGTCCGTAGGAAAATTAGTCCCTCTGGACTATTATTCCGCGGAATTATAGTCCTAGGTCTAACATTTCTAGGAATAGTAGTCCGCCGGTCTACTATTCCTAGAAATGTTAGACCTAGGACTATAATTCCGCGGAATAATAGTCCAGAGGGACTAACGTTCCTACGGACTTCCATTCCTTTTACACCGGTCGTCAGAGGTAAACATCTCATGCGATAGAAAATAGCAAGTTAGGAACGGGTAGACCAAGTAAAGGGGTGCGTGTGGATCGGTGTAGGGTGAACAGGAGGACAGAAAAAGGGGGAGGTAGGAATGTACATTAAAGAAGACTTAAAACCGTCGCTGATGACAGTCCTAGAAGATTTCAGCGCCAGGACTGAGGTATCGAAATAAATTGGATGAGTCAAGATCATTGTAAGAAACAAAATTATTGCCCTCGGGATTGTGAACTGTGCGGTGGAGGGAAGCAACCCCGAGTGGATGTCTCGGTATACTCAACACTAAGGTCCAATATCACAGAACTAGAAAACAGGGGAGTCGGTATAATTTTGATGGATGACATTAATGGACACATAGGTGATAAGGAAGAATGTATAGAGGGCGGGGACAAGAAAGACAACAGGAATGGAAGGAAGCTGTTGAACTTCGCCCATGAGCTCGGTCTGAAGATTCTGAACAGGGACGCCAGTTGTAAGGGGAAATGGACCTGGGAGAGGAACGACAGAAAATCAATAATCGACTACATTCTTAATTTATGGAGGGAGGTGGTGGGGGTAGAAGTGGATGATGAAGGTAAAAGGGAGTTGGATAGTGATCACAACTTGATTACAGTGACGATCAGGGCCAAAAAACCTAGTAAGAAGCAAAGGAAGCTTTAAGGAGATTTGGGAACTCAAAAGGATGCTGCCTGGGCGAAGTTCAAAGAAAAATTGAAACCAAAGCTTGCAACCGAACACAAGGGGCCAGTGTCCAGGAAATTGCCTGCGAGCCTACACTGCAAAAAATATAGGTTCTCTTTAGAACCCCAACTGGTTCTAATCTTGCCCCTGAGAAGGAATCAGTTCTGTTAAAACAGTATTTATTTCAAATCAAATACATTTACCAAGATTAGCATTCAATTTTAACAGAATATTACATGAACTGAAGTAGATTCAGCAGTAAACTTGGAGCTTATTCAACGCAGTCGCCAAACATTTTGAAACAAAGGAGATATGAACAGTTGGCATATCGAATCAGTTTTGGTTCTGTATAGAACCAAAACTGATTCGATATGCCAACTGTTCATATCTCCTTTGCTTAATAATGATTTGAGACAACCTCGTATAAGCTCTAAACTTACGACTGAAACACCCTCAATTTATGTTTAATTCTGTTAATATTTAATGTTAATCTTTATCAATTTATTTGATTTGAAATAAATACTGTTTAAACACAACTGGTTCCATCTCAGGGACACGATTAGAACTAGTTTTAGTTCTAAAGAGAACCTATATTTTTTGCAGTGTAGTGGAGGCAGAGAAGGAAAGTGAAGGAAAGATTAGGGTGCCAACACGGGAACTTGGGTATAGATTGCAAGAAGAACAGAAAAGGGCCATAAAGGGTAGAAAAGCTAAATGTGCTGCATACAGGAGGAGTTGAAAACTCAAGGGGGCGGAAAGCAACGATGCCATGGTAGCAAAGGAAGAATACCAACAAGCACGAAATAAAGTAAATAAGATTAAAGACGATAATCGGAGAGTGCGAAATAGCAGTCTCATTAGGGCGATAAGAATGGCAGGGAAAGGGGGGGGGGGGAGGGGTCGAGCTCGAACGTGTTTTGGAAATAGGTGAATAAGCGCAACAAAGGAAGTAACCCACATAGTATTAAAGTAGATGGCAGAGATACAGAAGATCAAGATCAAATCGTATCAGAACTAGCCAAGCACTGGGAAAAGGTAAACGATAAGCGATGGGGCATGAGGAACCCACCGGAGTGTTCGAACCAGGTCGAGGAAAATCTATCGAACTTCTTGTGTAGCGAAATTAAAACCGAGGAGGTGCGAAAGGTGATCTCAAAATTAAAGAATGGAAAAGCGAGAGGGGTGGACGAAATTCCTAACGAGTTTATCAAAAAGGGGGAGAGGATCTCTGTGAAATGCTAACTGCTCTACTCAATTTAGCCATAGAAAAACAAGAGGTCCCAAAAGAGTGGAGAGAAAGCAAACTGACATTTATTCACAAAAAGGTGGAAAGGACGTTTTGGATAATTATCGAGGAATCTCTGTCAGCAGTAACACTGGAAAAGTTTTCTGTAAAGTCCTATATGGGAGATTAGAGGAGGTGATTAAGGAGAAGTGTTTTTTGGGAGAGACTCAAAATGGCTTCAGGAAGGGAAGGGGAGCCACTGACCATCTTTTCACGCTATCCCAAATGACAGAATCAGCGAAAGCAAAAAACGAAAAGATGTTTATGACATTTTTGGATGTTCAAAAGGCGTACCATAGAGTATGGAGGGAGTGTATGTGGCGAAAACTTGAGGCTCTGGGCTTGGGCGGCGAGTTTGTTGGAATTCTGAAAGCATTATATAAAGATGTACAGAGTAAACTTAGCCTGGGTAACATAACAACAAACCATGTGCCTATAGAGATAGGTCTAAACAGGGGTGTAACCGTTCGCCATTTTTTTTTGGCATTGTACATCAAAGGTTTAGGAGATGAACTCCTGCGTAGCGATGAGGGGATAGCAGTTGGGGACTTGAAGATCCCATGGTTATTCTTTGCAGACGATATGGTGCTAGTGTCAGAAAGCGAAGAGGGACTTTCGAAAATTCTGGGAATTGTTGGGAAATATGGGAGCAAATGGAGACTCGAACTAAATGAAAGCAAGAGCAAAGTTATATCAGTGGGCCGCAAAGTGGACCCCACTCGAAGGTGGAGAGTGGGGGAGTTCTGTATTCCGGAAGGTAGCAGCAACCTTCTTAGTGTAGGAGAGATAGGTGACTGCGAGTATTTGGGGGTAAATATAAACATCAGTGGCATCTATCGAAACCACACAAATAAGTTGCTTCTGAAAGGGAGGCGAATCCTTAACCAAATAAAACTTTATAGGGAGAAACAGTTTCAATAAGGTTTTCGTGGGGAAACAATTTGGGAAATTGTGGGACTGCGAAGTATAACATATGGTACAGAAGTGGTACCCCTAAACCAAACCGCTTTAAATAGCTTGGAAACCCTGCAAAACGATGCAGGCCGATGGATATCTGGGTGGAGTAATGCCGCGGCACTAGAAGCAGTCGGGGGGGGGGGGGGAGCTTAGGTGGATGGGGATCAAGGAGAGGATAGGCTTATTGAAAATCTGTTATCTTAATTATTTGATAAATCTCCCCGCCAGCCGATGGTGTAAAGTAATGTTCCAGAGTATTTTCACCTCAAATACAAAGACAGGGTGGATGGTCCAAGTGAGGGAGCTAATAGAGAACTACTCATTGTATCTCGGACTTAGACGTAGTGGCAAACCAGGGTAAAAAAATCGTCAGAGAAAGGGTCATGGAGGATGGTAACCTTAATTGGCGAGAGGGAGTCAGATCGAAGAGGTATCTGGGTGACCTGCGTGATAAAGAGAAGCCTGGTTTTGAAGGGTACCTTGATGGCACCTTCGGGGGATCATTGTTGTTCAAACCGAGGTCGCGGTCTCTGGAGCTGAGGGGAAAATTTGGAAAAAAAACAGTGAAAATGAGTGCCAGATGTGTAATTTAGGCGTGGTGAAGACCCTCGAACACTTTCTACTAGAATGTCCAAAATACCAGTTTAAAAGAATAAGATTCACTAGGAGTATAATGGGGAAGTGGGGTGGGAGAATGAAGGACATGTGGTTAGTGTGAGAATCAAAGGAGAGGGTTAATATGCTAATCGGAGAGATTGGGAGGAATGGGGTAAGGAATGTTATCAAGCAGTTCGTCTCCGAGTTTTGAGAAGAGAGAAGAAGCGTGCCGCGACAAATAAGCGGCCGGCCAAAGTTTTATTATTATTATTATTGTTATCTGGGGAGTGAAATGTTCATGATAATGTTCATTGATTTTAAATCTGAGATATTGGCGTCTAATTTAACTTAAGACTACGCAATCATGCCTAATTTATTTTTGATGTGTTTTACTTAAAGACTTAAAAAAAGAAGATGGCGAGTAATTTGACAAAAAAGGTTCGTTCTTGGAAAAATCGGGCGAAGAGATAGTAACGCCGAGAACAATGAAAAAGAAAATATGCAAACAAGCCCGTCTTCTACACATCGCTCCTCCTCGACAGGGAATGTCATTTTAAATGCACACATTCTCAAACACTTTCATTCAACCGAAACTTGCTCATTCGATCGCATGTTTCTGCTCCACCGATAGCCGAAAAATATCAGGGAATTGTATTGCAGTTAAGTGACCAATTAGCAGCTGTTTTCGCATGAAGATAGGTTTAGCGTGTTGTCACGAGGGTAGGTTTAGCGTATTGTCATGGGGTATGTTTAGCGTGTTGTCGTGAGGGTAGGTTTAGCGTGTTGTCATGAGGATAGGTTTAGCGTGTTGCTATGAGGGTAGGTTTAGCGTGTTGTCATGAGGATAGGTTTAGCGTGTTATTATGAGGGTAGGTTTAGCGTGTTGTCATAAGGATAGGTTTATCGTGTTGTCGGGAGGGTAGGTTTAGCATGTTGTCCTGAGGGTAGGTTTAGCGGGTTGTCACAAGGATAAGCTTAGCGTGTTGTCAGGAGGTAGGTTTAGCATGTTGTCATGGGGGTAGGTTTAGCATGTTGTCATAAGGATAGGTTTAGAGTGTTATCAGGAGGGAAGGTTTAGCGTGTTGTCAGGAGGGTAGGTTTAGCGTGTTGTCATAAGGGTAGATTTAGCGAGTTGTCATAAGGATAGGTTTAGCGTGTTATCAGGAGAGTAGGTTTAGCATGTTGTCATGATTATAGGTTTAGCATGTTGTCATAAGGATAGATTTAGCGTCTTGTCATGAGGGTAGGTTTAGCATGTTGTCATGAGGATATGTTTAGCGTGTTGTCATGACGGTAGGTTTAGCATATTGTCATGATGGTAGGTTCAACATGTTGGCATGAGGGTAGGTTTAGCGTGTTGTCATGGGGGTAGGTTTAGCATGTTGTCAGGAGGATAGATTCAGCGTGTTGTCATGAGGGTAGGTTTAGCGTGATGTCAGGGGTGTATATTTAGCGTGTTGTCATGAGGGTTGGTTTAGCATGTTGCCATGAGGGTAGGTTTAGCGTGTTGTCGTGAGGGTAGGTTTAGCATGTTGTCGTGAGGGTAGGTTTAGCGTGTTGCCACAGGGATAAGCTTAGCGTGTTGTCAGGAGGTAGGTTTAGCAAGTTGTCATGAGGGTAGGTTTAGCGTGTTGTCATGAGGGTTGGTTTAGCATGTTGGCATGAGGGTAGGTTTAGCATGTTGTCATGAGGATAGGTTTAGCGTGTTGTCGTGCGGGTAGGTTTAGCGTGGTGTCGTGAGGGTAGGTTTAGCGTGTTGTCGTGAGGGTAGGTTTAGCGTGGTGTCATGGGGGTAGGTTTAGCGTGTTGTCATGAGGGTAGGTTTCGCATATTGTCATGATGGTAGGTTTAGCATGTTGGCATGAGGGTAGGTTTAGCGTGTTGTCGTGGGGGTAGGTTTAGCATGTTGTCAGGAGGATAGATTTAGCGTGTTGTCATGAGGGTAGGTTTAACGTATTGTCAGTGGTGTAAATTTAGCGCGTTGTCATAAGGGTAGGTTTAGCGTATTGTCATGAGGGTAGGTTTAGCATGTTGTCGCGAGGGTAGGTTTAGCATGTTGTCGTGAGGGTAGGTTTAGCGTGTTGTCATGAGGGTAGGTTTAGCGTGTTGTCATGAGGGCTGGTTTAGCATGTTGTCATGATGGTAGGTCTAGCATGTTGGCATAAGGATAGGTTTAGCGTGTTGTCGTGAGGGTAGGTTTAGCGCGGTGTCATGGGGGTAGGTTTAGCGTGTTATCATGAGGATAGGTTTAGCATGTTATCATGAGAATAGGTTTAGCGTGGTGTCATGGGGTAGGTTTAGCATGTTGTCATGAGGGTAGGTTTAGCATATTGTCATGATAGTAGGTTTAGCATGTTGGCATGAGGGTAGGTTTAGCGTGTTGTTGTGGGGGTAGGTTTAGCATGTTGTCAGGAGGATTGATTTAGAGTGTTGTCATGAGGGTAGGTTTAGCGTATTGTCAGGGGTGTAGATTCAGCATGTTGTCATGAGGGTATGTTTAGCATGTTATCATGAGAGTAGGTTTAGCGTGTTGTCATAAGGATAGGTTTATCGTGTTGTCGGGAGGGTAGGTTTAGCATGTTGTCCTGAGGGTAGGTTTAGCGTGTTGTTACAAGGATAAGCTTAGCGTGTTGTCAGGAGGTAGGTTTAGCATGTTGTCATGTGGGTAGGTTTAGTGTGTTGTCATGAGGGTTGGTTTAGCATGTTGGCATGAGGGTAGGTTTAGCATGTTGTCATGAGGATAGGTTTAGCGTGTTGTCGTGAGGGTAGGTTTAGCGTGGTGTCGCGAGGGTAGGTTTAGCGTGTTGTCGTGAGGGTAGGTTTAGTGTGGTGTCATGGGGGTAGGTTTAGCATGTTGTCATGAGGGTAGGTTTAGCATATTGTCATGATGGTAGGTTTAGCATGTTGGCATGAAGGTAGGTTTAGCGTGTTGTCGTGGGGGTAGGTTTAGCATGTTGTCAGGAGGATAGATTTAGCGTGTTGTCATGAGGGTAGGTTTAGCGTATTGTCAGGGGTGTAGATTTAGCGTGTTGTCATGAGGGTAGGTTTAGTGTATTGTCATGAGGGTAGGTTTAGCGTGTTGTCGTGAGGGCAGGTTTAGCATGTTGTCGTGAGTGTAGGTTTAGCGTGGTTTCATGAGGGTAGGTTTAGCGTGTTGCTATGAGGGTTGGTTTAGCATGTTGTCATGATGGTAGGTCTAGCATGTTGTCATGAGGATAGGTTTAGCGTGTTGTCGTGAGGGTAGGTTTAGCGCGTTGTCATGAGGGTTGGTTAAGCATGTTATCCTGAGGATAGGTTTAGCGTGTTATCATGAGGATAGGTTTAGCGTGTTGTCATGAGGGTAGGTTTAGCATGTTATCATGAGGATAGCTTTAATGTGTTATCATGAGGGTAAGTTTAGCATGTTGTCATGAGGGTAGGTTTAGCATGTTGTCATGAGGATAGGTTTACCGTGTTGTCGTGAGGATAGGTTTAGCATGTTGTCATGAGGATAGGGTTAGCGTGTTGTCGTGAGGGTAGGTTTAGCATGCTGTCATGAGGGTTGGTTAAGCATGTTATCCTGAGGATAGGTTTAGCGTGTTATCATGAGGATAGGTTTAGCATGTTGTCATGAGGGTAGGTTTAGCATGTTATCATGAGGATAGGTTTAGCATGTTATCATGAGGGTAGTTTTAGCGTGTTGTCATGAAGATAGGTTTAGTCTGTTGTCATGAGGATAGGTATAGTTTGTTGTCATGAGGATAGGTTTAGCGTGTTGTTGTGAGGGTAGATTTACTGTGTTGTCATGAGGGTAGGTTTAGCATGTTATCATGAGGATAGGTTTAGCATGTTATCATGAGGGTAAGTTTAGCATGTTGTCATGAGGGTATATTTAGCGTGGTGTCGTGAGGATAGGTTTAGCGTGTTGTCGTGAGGGTAGGTTTAGCGTGTTGTCATGAGGATAGGTTTAGCATGTTGTCATGAGGATAGGTTTAGCATGTTATCATCAGGGTAGGTTTACCGTGTTGTCATGAGGAAAGGTTTACCCTGTTGTCGTGAGGATAGGTTTAGCTTGTTGTCATGAGGGTAGGTTTAGCATGTTTTCATGATGGTAGGTTTAGCATGTTGTCGTGAGGGTAGGTTTAGCATGTTGTCGTGAGGGTAGGTTTAGCTTGTTGTCATGAGGGTAGGTTTAGTATGTTGTCATGATGGTAGGTTTAGCATGTTCTCATGTGGGTAGGTTTAGCATGTTATCGTGAGGGTAGATTTAGCATGTTGTGATGAGGGTAGGTTTAGCTTGTTGTCGTGAGGGTAGTTTAGCATGTTGTCATGAGGGTAGGTTCAGCATGTTGTCATGAAGGTAGGTTTAACATGTTGTCATGAAGGGTAGGTTTAGCATGTTGTCGTGAGTGTACATTTAGCTTGTTGTCGTGAGGGTAGGTTGAGCGTGTTGTCGTGAGGGTAGGTTTAGCTTGTTGTCATGAGGGTAGGTTTAGCATGTTGTCATGAGGGTAGGTTTAGCATGTTGTCATGAGGGTAGGTTTAGCGTGTTGTCGTGAGAGTAGGTTTAGCTTGTTGTCATGAGGGTAGGTTTAGCGTATTGTCACGGGTGTAGATTTAGCACGTTGTCATGAGGGTAGGTTTAGCATGTTGTCGTGAGAGTAGGTTTAGCTTGTTGTCATGAGGGTAGGTTTAGCATGTTGTCATGAGGGTAGGTTTGGCATGTTGTCGTGAGGGTAGGTTTAGTGTGTTGCCGTGAGGGTAGGTTTAGCGTGGTGCCAATTTGAATAGTAACTCTAGTGATCTTCCAAATGTTATCACAGTACAGTTGCGGTGGACTGGTCGTAATCCTCGCCTGGGTATTGATGTCCACAGTACAGTCGCCGTGGACTGGCCGTAATCCTCGCCTGGGTATTGATGTCCACAGTACAGTCGCCGTGGACTGGTCGTAATCCTCGCCTGGGCATTGATGTCCACAGTACAGTTGCCGTGGACTGGTCGTAATCCTCGCCCTGGTATTGATATCCACAGTACAGTCGCCGTGGACTGGCCGTAATCCTCGCCTGGGTATTGATGTCCACAGTACAGTCGCCGTGGACTGGCCGTAATCCTCGCCTGGGTATTGATGTCCACAGTACAGTCGCCGTGGACTGGTCGTAATCCTCGCCTGGGTATTGATGTCCACAGTACAGTCGCCGTGGACTGGTCGTAATCCTCGCCTGGGTATTGGTGTCCACAGTACAGTCGCCGTGTTCTGGACGTAATCCTCGCCTGGGTATTGATATCCAAGGTACAGTCGCCGTGGACTGGTCGTAATCCTCGCCTGGGTATTGGTGTCCACAGTACGGTCGCCGTGTTCTGGACGTAATCCTCGCCTGGGTATTGGTGTCCACAGTACAGTCGCCGTGTTCTGGACGTAATCCTCGCCTGGGTATTGATATCCAAGGTACAGTCGCCGTGGACTGGTCGTAATCCTCGCCTGGGTATTGGTGTCCACAGTACAGTCGCCGTGTTCTTGACGTAATCCTCGCCTTGGTATTGATATCCAAGGTACAGTCGCCGTGGACTGGCCGTAATCCTCGCCCTGGTATTGATGTCCACAGTACAGTCGCCGTGGACTGGTCGTAATCCTCGCCTGGGTATTGGTGTCCACAGTACAGTCGCCGTGTTCTGGACGTAATCCTCGCCTGGGTATTGATATCCAAGGTACAGTCGCCGTGGACTGGTCGTAATCCACAGTACAGTCGCCGTGGACTGGTCGTAATCCTCGCCTGGGTATTGATGTCCACAGTACAGTCGCCGTGGTCTGGTCGTAATCCTCGCCTGGGTATTGATGTCCACAGTACAGTCGCCGTGGTCTGGCCGTAATCCTCGCCTGGGTATTGATGTCCACAGTACAGTCGCCGTGGACTGGTCGTAATCCTCGCCTGGGTATTGATGTCCACAGTACAGTCGCCGTGGACTGGTCGTAATCCTCGCCTGGGTATTGATGTCCACAGTACAGTCGCTGTGGTCTGGTCGTAATCCTCGCCTGGGTATTGATGTCCACAGTACAGTCGCCGTGGACTGGCCGTAATCCTCGCCTGGGTATTGATGTCCACGGTACAGTCACCGTGGTCTGGCCGTAATCCTCGCCTGGGTATTGATGTCCACAGTACAGTCGCCGTGGACTGGTCGTAATCCTCGCCTGGGTATTGATGTCCACAGTACAGTCGCCGTGGACTGGCCGTAATCCTCGCCTGGGTATTGATGTCCACAGTACAGTCGCCGTGGACTGGCCGTAATCCTCGCCTGGGTATTGATGTCCACAGTACAGTCGCCGTGGACTGGTCGTACTCCTCGCCTGGGTATTGATGTCCACGCACGCGTTTACCGGGTAATAAAACTCATCATCAGAAAAATTGTAATTAATGAAATTCAGGGTTGTACACGGAACTTCATTCATTAAAGTTTTGATGATTATTCCTATAATTACTATTTAGAATCTAAAATTATTGCATTCGTGGAAATGTATTTATTTATTGGTGCTACCGCAACATTGAGATAAAGTCACGTTCAGCCAATTGGATACACCCATCTTGCCCATTTAAGAGGACTTCCATCCAAAGCATTGGTGTCTGGGTGCTATTTCACTTGTAAAACAGATTTTGTTTACACAGTAAAGAAACACTGATTCACTTTCCGCAGTTCCCACAGGGAGTCCGTGGAAATATTGCCCTCTCGTGGAAAGTGACCAGCCCACGACAGCCGTACTGTATGTAGTTTAAAATTGCACCAAAGTACATAGACAACGAGTTGATATAGATTCCACAAATCAAAGTTGTGTCTTGTGTGCTCTCCACTTATCTGATGCTGAAAGCATACACTATTTCAACAAATTACAGCGGTTTTAACGCACAAAACTTTAGGAACGAAACAAAATATCCAATTTTCTGAGCACAGTGACATATCGGTCCTCGCTAACATTCGCTGCCCAATCGCGGTTTGTACGGCGTGACTATTATTGAAAGCAAATTTAAAGTTTCCAAACGATGTTGAGGGTAAGCTCTTTCCGGCGGCTAGACTTGTGCACCCTCTGCTGTTTTGAACTTGTATCCTTACTGGGTAATACCCTAACTATATCATAAAGGCATGCGTTCAATGAAGGCGATTACATTTGCTACACCAGTCGCGGGTTGTTCGGTATGACTACCACTGAAAGCAAATTCAAAGTGTTCAAACAATGTCGACTATGAGCTGTTACTAGCGACTAGACTTATGCTCTTCCAAGTACGTGTAATTTTCGCACCCTCTCCTTTTTTGAACTATAATCATTATTGGGTAATATCATCAAGGCATGCCTTCAGCCTTGATCAGTCGGAACGTGCGCTATTACAATCTCAACAAATAAGATTTACAGCCGCTCACCAATGGCTCATATTCAGAACGTCCCTGATTCGACTTGACGCTCGATTCAATTCCTAATGAAAGACAAGATTCGATTTGATTTGGAAATGTGGGATTTCCAGGGCTCTATTACAAACCCAAGGGAGCTAAGTCGTAGTCTCGGACTTCTATGCTAGAGGTCCCGAGTTCGATCCCCGTCCGGGACGACCCGCGTTGTGTCCTTGGGCAAGGCACTTTACCCCGGTTGCCTACATGGGGACACGTTGACGCCGTGTACTTAGGCGTACTACACGTCGATGGTGCACATGTCTTCAACCGCTGTAACCCTGCCTTGGCGGAGCTTGAACAGAGTTAGAATGTTGAGCTGACAGTTGTTCGTCAATGCTCGATGGTTCTCTCCGGGTACTCCAGCTTCCTCCACCCGTAAAACTGTCGTGGTCACGATTAGCCATTGTGCATAGGTATGTGACCTTAACCCTTTACCTAACGAATCGCCCGCAGCCGCCCGCGTCAAATGCAAATTGAGGAGTTGAAAAAATTAATTTTTTTAAAATATTTCAACAAAACCATATCATGTGACCCCTCATTGGAACGAGCTCAATGAGCTCGTTCCAATGAGGGATCACATGATATTGTTTTGTTGAATATTTTTGAAAAATTTAAAACAATTATATTTAAAATAATAAAATTTGATATCGTCTGCGTTGGGTAAAGGGTTAAATACCAATAACTAAATAAATAATTAAATTACAAACCCGATCGCCCTCCGCTTTCAGCCCCGATGGATAAAACGTTGGTCAGGTCTGCATAATTATGTATCAACATCTTTTACTCTTTCAACGGGTTGTGCATAGAATTTGGCGTGAAGAAAAACTGGTAGTGGACGATCAGACGATATAAAGTGCAAACAATCTGAAGCGAGCCTGGGTCGTAATTCAATCGAACAACTCGATAGAGCTGTTGGATTAAATTATAACTGAACCTCCCAACCAACCAAGATTGAGTTTCATCCATTTCGCCGTTGACTGTATTGACTGAACTGATACCTTCCAGAGCGTCAGTGTTGAAAGGGCTAAAAGCCAATAAACGTGTGATGTTCACCTTGTTACAGCCAACGTAGAGGTACATATGCAATCTTCACATCAGAAAATCAGTATGTTGCACAATGCTATAGTTCATGAACTTGATATACGTATCTATTGTTTCCCATATTCGTCAAAGAAGTCCAGATTAGCGTGGTGAGACATGGGCGTACGCAACGATGAGCGAGTAGAGATACCCCCCTCCCCCACCCTACACACACACACCTGTATTTTTTATTACAAACATTAATTATTTGCATATACCTTTTTGTCGTCACAAAAGCGTTTGAATCGCGATCGGATGGAATTTTCCGCCCTCTCCACTTCGACATGCGATAACATTGAATTTCAAGCTACCATGACAGCCCATGCATCGCGGTATGAAATCTTTCCGCGGACCTCCAGTTGGGTACTCCAAACCGAGAACTATCCACACATGCTATACTGTGCTGTATCCAGCATTTCCACGTCTGAATTTTAAACTTCTTTTCTTTTGCACTGTTAACACTTGAAGCATTTCTACTGAATCATTCCATGACAGATATCACATATTGTGTAAGAATTTCAGTTTTTAAAGCAATCATTGTCAGTTTAATAGTTAATCGGTCAAGAGAAAACGATATCAATATGCAAGAAACGAAAACATGCATTAACAATACACAAGAGGATACCTGAGCTTGTACCATCAATCTAGAAGGCATTCGTCGAAGAAGGGTACAATGCCGTTTCAACCACGTTTTTCATCGACACAGCTGTCACCAAAACGCGTCTACTGTTTACCTTGGTTTGGATTAGTTCCTGCAAAAATACGACATTTCAATATCATTTACGTTTTGGGTCGACCATAAGTTATTTTTTTAAACAATATTTATCTTTTAACTTTTTTTTCGCGTACTGGAAATATGGAACTACCCATTGATATTATTCACGCATGATGTATCTAGACGGGGAGGGGGTGTCACCCCCCCCCCCCCCAATTATTGCATAAAATTTCAGAAATGGGAGATCTGGTGATGTAAATTCCAGAAGTTGGAAATTCAATAGGATTAATTTAATTCAATTTACTTTTGTCATATTTTTTCGATCAGAGCCAAAGTGATTTTCCAATTTTCGATTAAATTCTCCGACTTTTCCAATAAGCTGACAAAATTATCCGAAATTCCAACTCGAAGCTGTGACCGGTCCGGATTTTCGAATTCATCGTTCCGTTTTTCCGACTCGGAGTAGTCAGTTGGAAGGAGTAGGTGGTATTGGCTGAATGGCGGTCAGTCGATAGTTCTTGTGTAGCCTGGTCAGTGCAAGGGGAAAACTCAATGACCTATCAGAGGAAATGCATTTTTTCTAGTTGGTCAAATGACTAGATGTAAGGTAGAGGGAGGCTTCAGAATCAATATGAGGGGTTCAAAGATTATAGAGAGGGGAATACACCCTTTCCAAGGAGGTTCAGTGGCTGAAACATTGCTTGTGCATTTGGGCATGCGTATGGAATTTGGTGGTCT
This sequence comes from Pictodentalium vernedei, assembly GCA_031216915.1. NCBI lineage: Eukaryota > Metazoa > Mollusca > Scaphopoda > Dentaliida > Dentaliidae > Pictodentalium > Pictodentalium vernedei. Next base: position 865,080,287 of record CM062297.1, read on the forward strand.
TACTATCGTCATGGAACGCAGTTCAACGCTCAGAGTTGCGGGAAATTCACGACAGGACTTCTGGTTTTACCTGTAGCCCATTATTTATTTAACTCTTTACCCAACGCAGTCGATTTCAAAATTTATTATTTTAAATATCATTTTTTAATTTTTTTCAAAAAATGTCAACAAAACCATATCATGTGACCCTTCTTTGGAACGAGCTCGACGAGCTCGTTCCAAAGAGGGGTCACATGATATGGTTTTGTTGACATTTTTCGAAAAATAATATTTTTTCAGCTGCTGAATTTGCATATTACTCGGTCGGATGTGGGCGATTCGTTGGGTAAAGAGTTAACAATATACAATGGCGTTTTTTATGTTCACAATAGCGGCGCACTTCGCCACTGTAAATATAGAGATATTCAGGTTCATTTTGCCAATGTTTTTCGTCTGAGTCGTATGCTAACATTTCCGAATCTCTTTCTTCATAACATCAACATTCGGTTGAGAAAATGTTATCTAGGAGCGACCGCTCGCCATTTTGTCACTGTGATCTATATTATTTATTTATTTATTGGTGTTTAAGGTCACATACTTATGCACAATGGCTAATCGTGACCGTGACAGTTTTACGGGTGGAGGAAGCCGGAGTACCCGGAGAGAACCACCGAGCAACGACGAGCAGCTGTCAGCTCCCCAACATCGTAACTCTGAACTCTGCACCGCAGCACAGGCAGGGTTAGATTGGTTGAAGACATGCGCACCATCGACGTGCAGTACGCCTCAGTACACAGCGTCATCGTGCCCCCATGTAGGCAATCGGGGTGAAGTGTCTTGCCCAAGGACACAACGTGGTTGCCGCAGGTGGGATTCAAACCGAGGACCTCTCGGCTTGCAGCCTGCACCTCTACCAACTGAGCCACCGCGCCCCCGTCACTGTGATCAATGGAAGTGTCAATGACACTGTAGCTTAACTTGACTGTGTTTTGTGTTTGATGAAAAAGATAACGTTCAATGTTTCTGAAAGGAATACGAAATACGACAAGAATTTTGATAATTGAGAATATGTTAATTTCGGTTCCTTGTGTGCTATGTTTTCAATAAAAATAATATGATGTGTAGACTACTAAAGAACTGAGGGGTTGGTTAATGTAGCCCTCACAGTTAATGTATGTGACCCTCACAGTTAATGTATGTCAATTAAAGCTGCCAAGTTAGTGAACTTATTCCAAAATGAGTCATCCCGTCAAGTTGCAATGGAATTCCTTGATAGATACGGCATGTAGACTGTGCTAAAGGTTTTCGAGCCTGTGTAGCCATCACAGTTGACCGATCGCAACCAAAAGGGGACGTCCTCATCTAGACATTATACCGAGTCATCCTACACACTTAATAAATAAAATCGCTTCATAAATACGACCTGAAGACTGTGCTAAATGGTTTCGGGCTTCCGGCACCTGTTGCCATCACAGTCGACCAATCCCGACCAAAAGTGGACGTTCTCATCTAGACATTATATGGAGTCATTCAACCAAGTTACAATGAATTCCCTCCATCAATACGACCTGTAGACTGTGCTAAATATTTTCGGGTTTTGGGCTCGGGTAGCTGTCACGGTTGAATGATCGCGACTAAAAAGTGACGTTCTCATTTAGATGTTACTTACCAAGTTACAATGAAATCCCTTCATAAATATGACCTGTAGTCTGTGCTAAAGGTTTTCGAGCTTCGGACCCCTGTAGCCGTCACAGTTGACCAATCGCGACTGAAAGGGGACGTTCTCATCTAGACATTATATAGAGTCAACCTACCAAGTTACAATGAAATCCCTCAATGAATACAACCTGTAAACTATGCTAAAAGTTTTCGGGTTTTGGGCTCGGGGAGTCGTCTCAGTTGACAGATCGCTACCAAATTGGGACGTTCTCATCTAGACATCATACCGAGTCATCCTACCAAGTTACAATGAAATCCCTCCACACTAAATCTGACATGTAGACTGTGCTAAAAGTTTTTTGCGTTTTGGGATTGGGCAACCGTCACGGTTGACAGATCATGGCCAAAATGGGATGTTCTCATTTGGATGTTATCTGGAGTCATCTTACCAAGTTACAATGAAATCCCTTCATAAATACGACCTGCAGTCTGTGCGAAAGGTTTTCGGTTTTGGGCTCGAGCAGCCATCACGGTTGACCGATCATGACCAAGAGGGGATGTTCTCATCTAGACATGACCCTAAACCTGCATATGGAATTTCGTGATGATCGAATCAGAACTACGGGGTGTAGCCTGTGCTAAAGGAAAACGTGAACAGACTCTCAGACTTCCGCACGCGTGATGGCAATAGTTTATCTTGACTTTGCCAAATTAATCTAAAAATCAGATATTGTGTGTGTCGTTCTTAATGTTCTTTGTACTGAATTAGCTGCAATTTGATGATATATTGGATATTTGTTTTGCATCAGATAAATGGAGAGAGTACATATAACAGTACTCTGAGTTTCAAAATCAACGAATGATTCAATAAAATCGTTGTGTTTTTACTCGTATGTAGTTTTTACTTTCATTCCATTTTAGAATACATACACACTAAAATCTAAAGTGTTAAAACTGACACTTTCAAGGTGTTAAACCCATTCTAACTCTTAGGGTTTGATTTTAATACTCAAAGTGCAATGCTTTAAGCACTTAGACATTACAATCGTCAGACATCTGAAACTTGAATGAATGGCACTTCCCATGTGTCTAGCATTGTTGGTTCTTCCAGAATCGTCCATAATTTGATTTGCGCTTGGTGGGTACATAATTAAAAGGACACAACGCAGATGACGTGGATCAGGCTCGAGAGTTCGAGTCTGATCCGCGTCATCTGCGTTGTTTCCTTTTAAGTGTCGCGACATTACACTTGTCAAGTGGTATTATTGTAACACCTGTCAAGTTCTGGGATATCTACACTTGAACAAAGTGCTAGTTCAGCACTTAGTAAGCGTTAAATACAGCACTTCAAGTGTAGTTTTTAACACTTTAGTTTTTAGCGTGTAAAGACGGTTCAGAAGTACACAATGGGTGGTGCACAATTTTTCTTTGGTGTTGACCTTACTATTCATTTCTTCGCTCGGCACTACCAAGAACGAACCGTCTGTTGTTTCGTTAATCTCCATCTTTTGCTTATTATTTGGGGTTTAAGGCCACATGCTTATGCAGAATGGCTAATCGTGACCGTGTCAGCTTTACGGGTAGAGGAAGCCGGAGTACCCGGAGAGAATCACCGAGCAACGACGAGCAACTGTCAGCCCGTTAACATTCTTAGTCTGTCCAGGCTCTTCGCAAGCAGGGTTTCACGGTTGAAGACATGTGCATTATCGACGTGTAGTACTCCTTAGTACACGGCGTCATCGTGCCCCCGTGTAGGAAACCAGGATAAAATGCCTTATCCAAGGACACAACGCGGGTCGTCCCGGACGGTGATCGACCTTGGGACCTCTAGCATAGAATTGAGCCACCACGCTCCCCCATCTTTTGCTTTGAAAGTTTAAGTAAAATACATCAACACATATCTTTACACTTTTACTGCCACGCCCACTTTATCCATATATGGAGGCCCTCTTTGTATGCATGTATGCGCGGAAGTTTGATAAAATGTATGATGTACTTGAAACTCTATCCCTCTCAGTGAGCCCTCTCCAACAATTAATCAGATGGTAGGTTTGATCTGCACACACCAGAACGTACAGATAATCATCATAACATAGGTGACAAAAGTCAATTTCCGCAGCGTAAGTGTTGACCCTAACCGTGTGGTCGTAGCTTAAACTGAACAAAATTAATGTCTAAGACTTAGTTTTAAAAGCTATGCAACTTATCTCGAAAATTTCACTCCACCGATCACAACAAGAAGATCTTACCTATAGATGAAACTTGAAGTCCTGTCACAATTAACGTAGAAAATGTTGTTTATTTAATGCGCTCCTTACTGCGGAAGAATGAGGTAGTCTGAAATACATATGAGCGTTTGCGCTGTACAATGCAAAATAAAATGCGCTATTAGCAAGGTCGGTGGTGAATAATGAACAGAAACGATCAAACAGAAAGAAAATATTGAGGAAACAGTATGTTGAGAGTGGATTACTATTAAAATGCTGTGAGATGGACTTTTCACTTTGTTTTAAACATAATTTTATTTCTCAAAATAGAAATAGGGTTTGATGAGAAGGCATAGCCTATATCAACGTCTCTCCCAATACATTTCACACATTACAAAAGATAACAATACTTTTCACAAATTACAAAAGATAATACATGGGTGCAAGTGCGTGTGCAATGGAGGGCAACAGATAATTCTGATTTCATTAATCACATTTTATGAAACCTTAATTACATTCTATGTGTGTTGCCCCCCCCCCCCCCCCACCCCCCCCCCCCCCAAAAAAAAGAGGGAAATCCATTCCTCGGTAAATCTTGGGTGATTTTTTGCTTGACAAACAGACATTTTTTTCGAACATTGAAATACGTACTGATTTATTAGATTTATGACAGCTACAGTACAGTTGTGGCCACTGAAATAGGCTGATACTCCCTCCCCAGTCTCGCCTCTCTCTCTCTCTCTCCCTCACTCTCTCTCTCTCTCTCACTCTCCCTCACTCTCTCCCTCTCTCTTTGAGAGAGAGAGAGAGAGAGAGAGAGAGAGAGAGAGAGAGACAGACAGACAGACAGACAGACAGACAGACAGACAGACAGACAGACAGACAGACAGACAGACAGACAGACAGACAGACAGACAGACAGACAGAATTTGGAATTTATCAAAGTTTACCCATTCTGTTGAAAACGTCCCGTATCTAAAATATAATCTGAAGATTATCCGAATCAGACAAACAGTATCACCGAGAAGGATACTGTCTTAAGTGATGTTAAACCTGCTTATTTTGTTCTGCGATTCCTGTCTCTGTAGTGACCACAGAGGACACTCAAACACAAAATGTTGCTCGTTTTCTTCAAAATGGCCACACGAACATCCCGGGTCATCTCTACAACGCAGGCGTAGGTTGGAATAGTATATTTTCCCCCTCCTGCAGCCAGTGCGGTAAACCTGTGGAACAGTCTGGTCTCCACGCCTTAGTTTATTTTTGAAACTTTCAACGCTTTCACTATTGCGTATTTTAGCATCAAGATCATTCCACAGCCTCTCTGACGACGACAGGAAAGATTAAAAAAAGTCCGAAGTCCGACAACAGGGGACCCTCAGTTGATCGGTATTTCTGAGGTCATACGAAGACCGCTGCATCAGGGGCCTGGGCACTAGATTTGATAAATATGCGAGACTTATTCCATTATTCATTTTATATAATATTGTTAAATTATGTCTTCGCCTCCGTTCTTTCAGTGTTACATAACCAGTTTCCTTATATAAGAATTCATGGCTTGTCCCTGGGGGGGGGGGGGGGGGGGGGGCGGGGGGGGCACCACATATAGTTCTTAGAGCATCAAGTTGGAGGTCTTCTAGCTGTTTT